>QLPA01002143.1:0-40622 GCA_003313945.1 Lactifluus pinguis | reverse complement strand
CTAGGAGTACTTAAAAGAACTTTTTAAGTGACTTTAAGTAGAAATAAGCTGCTGGGACATTTTGCTGATGGGTACACGTGGTTGGTGTGTCATTGGCTTCGTACTCTGACAGGTGGCGCATCCTTTAACATATTGTGTCACAAAGCGCTTAACGTCTGGCCACCAGAAATTTTGCAGAACTTGGTGTAACGTGTTACCAATTCCTGGGTGGCCTGCTATGGGATGATCGTGATATCGATGAAGGATGTCTTTCTGTAGTTGATCGTCTGGTGGTACAACCAGCGCGTCTGCCTTCCACCAGTGATTCTCGTGGTCTTGTTCAATCTGATGGATTTCCGTCCATTGACGCATTTCCTCCTCGTGTTTGGTTTGACATTCCCAAACACGTTGTTCAAGGGAGGTGACACCGATTGCTTGTGCAAAAAGCTTATCTGGCAGGACGATCATGTCCTCGTTGTCTTGTTCTCCTGCCGTCATAGCCGGGTTACGTGATAGAGCGTCTGCTTGGTTAGTGGCGCCGGGTTTGTGTATCAATTCGAAATTGAAATCGGCAAGTTTACTTAGGTACTGCGCCACTCACCTAGCGATATTCTGGGGTGATCGATAATATCGGAGATTATTGTGATCAGTGTAGACCTTGATCGGGAATGGGGACGATAATAACACATGTTCCCAACGCAATAATCCTCGTACTAACGCAAGTAGCTCGCGATCATACACAGGGTAGTTGCGTTCAGCCTCATTGAATGTGTGCGAGTCGTAGCCCACTGGCCTAGGTCTATTTTCATCGTCACGTTGGATCAGGATTGCTCCTGTGGCGTATTGAGACGCATCAACTTCTAGTTCGAATGGGCGTGTGTAATCCGGTCTGTTCAGTACAGGATCATCTTTTACACGTTGCAGCAATGCTTTTACAGCGTTGGTGCATTCTTCCGTCCAATTGAACTTAATGCCCTTCTTCAGTAAGGCCGTTAGAGGTCGTGCAAGTTCTGCAAAACCGCAAATGAAAGGTCTCTGGTATCTGAGCACGCCTAGGGTGCTTCGGACTTCTGACACATTACGGCATGTGGTAGACCAGCTTGCGAGGCCGTCTCGCTTTGTGGGATCAATAGTGATCTGTCTGTTTCGCACTTCAATTCCCAGATAGCGGACGTGGTCTTTTTCAAAGTGACACTTAGATGGTTTGAAGAATAGTGAAAGTTCTTCTGCGCGATCCAGCACTGCATGCGTGATCTCCCTCAGTTCTTCGAGGTTATCAGTGCAGATGAGGATGTCATCCATATAGATGAAGATCCTTCCAGGGTATTTGTTAAGCAGGTCTCCAAAGGCGTCATTCATGAATCGTTAAAAGGTAGCCGGAGAATTTCGCAAACCAAAGAACATCACCTTTGGTTTGAACAGTCTGTAGGGTGTTTTGAAGGCCGCCTTCCATTGATCTTCGTCTTGTATGCGTATGTTGTGGTATCCCCATCGGATATCTAGGGCAGTGAACAGTGTTTTTCCGTGCAACTGCTCTAGGATCGTCTCTATTCGTGGTAGTGGGTAGACGTCTGGAACAGTGACTTCATTAACCTTTCTATAGTCTTGTACCGGATGTTTGGACCCATCCTTTTTGTCGATGAGGAACCAAGGGGATGAGTAGTGAGATGCTGTCTTCTCAATATATCCTTTCTTTTCGTGTTCTTCGAGAAACTCTCGTGTGATCTTCTGTTCCAGTTCTGTCAGCGGATACACTTTACAGTTTAATGCATATGGTGCGTTTGGTTTCAGTTCAATCTTCATATCATGTGGTCCGCACGATGGTGGGAAGCGTTGAGCTGCCTTTTCATCAAACACATATGTGTGTTGTTGGTACTCAGGTGGTATGCCTTGGACAGCTACACTTTCGCTAGCTGTCTTTTGTGCGTCTTTAATGGCCCACTCCTGGGCCTTGTTTGTTTTTTTATCGCCAAAAGCTGCTTCTTGGAGGAAGGCGATCTTCCTCATTTGTGCAGGCCCTAACCTCGTTGCATCGGCCGTGTCGATAAGTTTCTTCAAGAAGTGGGCGAAGGTCGTTCGTATTATGATTTTTGGTGTACTTTCAGCAACTGTGCCCTTCTTCCAGTCGAGTTGCAGTTCGAATGCTTCGAGCCATGGGTAGCCTAAGATAATGCGGTCCGACCCCAACTCAGTGATGTAGAAGGTTAGTTTCTTTGTCACTTCTCCAATGGACACATTTAGGACGCAGTACTGCGTCACTCGTCCCATTCGATTTTCAGTACCATCCACGTTAAATACTGGCCTCGGTACTTCAAGCTTCTTGGTTCCTACTCCCCACCTTTCAAGGGTGCAGTTATCTAGGAAGTTTTCTGTGGCACCGCTGTCTACCAGTGCACATTCTTCTTTTTCTCCGCCATCCGAGTTTGTAAAATAAATAGGAACTGTCATTGAACCGATATGATTTAAGTACAAACTTGTTGGAAGTACGGTCCTAATCCAGGCGGACATATTAGGACCTTCTAAAAACTCGCGTCTTGCGCCGCCCAGTGAGTGATGATGTTCTCTCGCTCTTCATCACTGAGTTTCATGAGCATGTCGGCGTACTTGCCGGCATCGAATGGTTCCTCCTTTACTTCGGTAGAGAAAGGAGTCTCTCTTTTTACCTCAGTAATTCGTGCACGCATTTGTCCTTTCTTGGGATTCTTTGGACAGTTGTGCGACATGTGGCCTAGTTCCTTACAAAAGAAGCAGCGACCCTCTTTGTAGAGCTTCTCTTGTTCAGGAGTGAAACTGCGAGTTTGGATGACATCCACATCCATAGCGTCCGGATCTCCTCGAGGTGTGACGTATTGACGCGGTGGATTAGGTCGTCTCCCTTGATTCTGACTTTGATTTTGTCGGCGCTGACCTTGTCCTTGGCCAATTATTTGTGCTAGATGTCCCATGGAGTTGGACTTTCCGTCTCCATGGATATTGTTGAACAAGATTTCTTCTTTCCATCATGCATGGTGCGTGCGTGCTGCAGCTTGCCACTGTTCAAGTGTCTCCGGTCTAGGAACTTGTAGGCGCATTATATTCGTGTGCAGGGCTTTCTTTAGGCCCATGCGATACTTCATAGCTGTAGCATGACTTGTTGGTTCCCATCCAACGAGGTACATGAGATCATTGAACGTTGTGGTGTAGTCATCTAGATCATCTCCTTTCATTTTAAGATCTAGGAACTGCGTGAGAGCGTCTTCCTTTTTAGACGTGTCACGAAAGTCTTCTAGGAACGTATTATGGAATGTTTGCCAGGTCACTTCATTGTTTGGCAGTATTCCTTGTTGTAATGCGTTCACTGCTTGGTCCACCTTCTGCGCGGCCCATCGATCGATTTTTGGTCCCTTGCAGAAACTTGCAAATAATAGGATTCGGTTAATTGGATTCTCCATCACCGGGTTGGCTCTGTTGAGCCACCGGTAGTTCATGAATTTTCTCATAAATGCTTCAGACTGGGTTCTATCGCCACTGAAGACTCCTGGGGTTTCTCCCATCAGGGATCCCCCAGCTGCTGGTACATCTGCAGGGATAACCAGTGGAATGTGCACTCCTGGAACGAATCCCCCAGGTAGTGGGCCACCGCCACCACCTCCGCCACCAGGGGGACCGCCTCCTCCACCGTGGGCGCCACCCCCACCGCCACCAGGGGAACTGCCACCGCTACCGCCTCCTCCGCCACCAGGATTACCGCCACCAGGAGTGCATCCTCCATGTGCACTTCCTCGTGGGGTGTTGCCTCCTGTCGGCGTGTTTCCTCTGTGCCCTATCGTGGGTCCTAGGTCTGTTAGAGCGGGGACGAATCCAGTTGCTTGTGATGTTCCTGCAGCGGTCCTACTAAGCGTCATAGAATATATTTTCATTGCTTGACGTGGGTGCCATGATGGTAATAGATTTTGTGCATCTAGCATATCTATGCCATTCCTAGTCATGGTTGCTAGCGCGGCTCCAGCGCCTTGATAGTCCCATGACTTATCTACATCTGTTTGCGGTGGTTGTACGCCTTGTGCAATCCTTAGATGTAGATCTGCTAACGTTGGTTTCTCTTCTTGTGGGACAAGAGCTTGTCTCACCCGTTCTACTTGTTCAGGGGTAATCTTTTTACTAATCAGATTCAACCCGTCAATATACGTTGTTCCATTTGAATCTCCTGAAGATGACGCGGATGAGTTGGATGCCTGCTCCAACCTACTCGTCACGCTCGCTAGGAGTTCATCCCGATTGGCTGTCATCATTGCTTCTTCGGGTGATCGTATTGGCGATGCATCTCCCAACACCTGGAATCGGTTTAGACTACCAATGCTAGGTGCGATGTATCGTTCTTGCAGACTGGGGGTTCCATATCCATCTTGTTCACTGTCGGCTGATATCATCATGCTTGCAGTACTCTTACTTGTCTCAAATCACCAGGACGTAGACTTTCAAAGATTTGTTCAATTTCTATATCTCAGATTACGATCACGGGTGTATGACGTCGTCATATTCTCAGATGTCTTCTAGAATGATATCACTATGTATCACTTTAGAGTGTTTGCTTTACTTTACGGAAAAGCACTAGTCCAATCGGTTCTGCCCACTTTAAGGGATTCAGAAGTCTCAGTTTGTGTTAAGGTTCCAAGCGGGACCTTAGAGCGAAGTGCTCCTTAACGCTTACTTAAGACTTACGACTTCGGTTCAGTGTAGACTTCGTAAACAACGAAGTCAAACTCATATCAGATGATGAGGTTTCTCTCAGATAAAACTTATGTTCCAACGCAATGTTTAGACTATCACAGATAGGCTTAGATTGTGAAACAAAACTGAGACTTAAGGTCCCAGTGGTCGCCTCAGCGCGACTTAAATACATGGTAACATCATAGCTGAAAGTAAATAAGACGATACAAAACATAGCCAACACAGCTCCGCAGCCATAGGGGCTGTGGACGATCCTCGTACTGCTTTTCTGTTCTTGCAGGATCAGACGCGAATCAGCAAGTCATCGCGTGGCTGTCCATCAGACTGCTTGCGGCAGTACGGTGCTAAATAAGTCCGATCAAAGAAGCGGTGACATACAGTGATTGGTGAGGTAAAGAGACGTATGTAGAGAGGCGAGATCGATCATAAGATCGATCAGATGTCCATCCAAACACGAGGCATTGACGTAAAAAGAAAAGAAGCACATATGGAAGAGACGGTCCGGGGCACGCGATGAGAAAGTGTATGATGCGCCTGCGATCATAACAATTCTGAATTTCTAAGTTCTACTCAGACTAGCGATTGTGCATATTTGCCCACCTTCATTGGCAAGATTTGTAGGCTTAGAAGATTTTGGGCAGCTAGAGGATATAAAACCTGTGGAAGGTACTACAATACAAAGGAAGACCTAGTGAGGGAAAAAGTGATAACCAAGGTAGGAAAGACACAATACAACCATTAAGATGGGATGTAAGGCAAACTAGGGTCATCAAGGAAACCGAGACACAAGAGGCAGGTAGAAGGGAATTTTTTAGAAGGGAAAGTAAACGTACTGAGCAGGGCGCATAAAACAAAATTCAAGGCCACTGAGGTGGCGCTGCTACGTACAGAATTGGGCAGAAAGGGGGCTTCATGGGAGACAGGCAGCCAAGGACTGTGGCCCGAGCACCTAAGATAATGGGACGAGGACAGTCGGTGAAGGGAGGGAAAAGGGAATAAGTGAAAGGAAGTTAAGGCAGCAATCACGCTGACCCCACAGAAAGAAAGGTAGAAGGATCGTCTGCTGGGGGCAGAACCATCAACTCTTGCTCTAGGGCATCTCTTATCTTCAGCCATACACAACTGTGAGCGTGAAGGCGCTTAATGTTGGAGATGGGGAACGACAAATAGGAATCCACCTGGTTAACGCAGGTGGGGATGTATGCTAGTAGAGTGTCAAGCTTGTAATCCATCTTCTGTAGCAACGATAAGGCCTTCTCGTGGATACAGTTGAATGTCCACATGCCTAGTGGGTTTGTGGTACTTCATCAGCCAAAGTGAATGAGAAAATAGTGTCAGAATGCACCCCCTGTCAGAATGGGCGTATATACAGGGACTTCTATCCTATCGTTCCTGAGGCTGGTAGCCTGATCTCCAAGATCTTGCGAGGCTTTCGTGCACCAAAACGAAGTGTAGGATGTGAACGAGGTACAAATCATTGCCACCTTCTCTCCATATCGGACGCATTCTCGGAGGAACTCAAGGCAAGACCTGCAGTTCTCCTCTAACCTGGACTCTGCTTTCAACATCAGGGAATAGTGAACTGGTTTAACAAGCTCGGGTGTTGCAGATGAGCTGAGGCGAGCACTTCTTAGAGCATGCTTTGCAGCAGAAAATGCCCAGGACAGAAGGATACGATGGGGCTGGTTCTATGCGCCTGCACTGGGTCAATGACGATACAGAAAGCTAAGGCTGAAAAGGCACACAGAAGATTGGGGATTGGCGCGTAGAGTAACCGCGTTGCCGACACCTTCCGGAGATCCTGTCTGTAAACCTTTAGTTATGACCGACAACCGACAGTGCGAAGAAGGACATACCTCCCACTCTGTGATATTCTGTTCCAAACTTTCCCGGAAACGTCGCCAACGATCGATATCTTCAGGGTCTACACAGCGACGGTTCAACGCCTTCGAGACGCGGCGCACTTCATCGACCCAAAATTTGTCCATCTCGATGTAGCACCTTTCAATTTCGTTCAGGATGGCGTCAATTTCCTTGAATAACTTGCGGTCTTCAAGAAGTGGTTGGGAGAGAACTTGAAATGTGCGACTTAGTAACGCGTCGCAACGACGGCGGATGGCGTGTGGGGCACGTACCTGTACGTCGGACCTTCCTCATGCAGTCCAGAGTTCTGGCTTCGTACGACTTGCGCAGATCGACGGCTTGGTTGCATAAACCTCTTGCCATGGCCAGCCTTTTCTCGAGTGCGTCCAGGAAGGAGCTCTGTTGGTATATTTCTTCAGAGATGTCAGATAAGAACCTGTCAGCATATTTCTTGGTGAGTTGCAAAAACTTGGTGTGGCGTCGCTGCTGCTTTGTGAACTCTCGGTATAGGGTGGTAACTTGACATCTGAGTTGAGGTTGGTGTTCTTCGGGTGCGGTGGTTGAAAGCTCGCTGAACTGGTCGATGAGGTAGGAGAGTCTGGACATATTTCTAAGCCAAGAAGACAAAGTTGAGTGTAGTATGCCCAGATGAAACACACTGGCAAGACGGCCATCACGATACAGTGAACCCAAGTAGCCCTTTGAAAATGTGTCAGTCAGTGACACCCGCTGTCACATGCACGGAAAGCTCTCACTGCCATCATGATCCAACCGATCTGCTCTCGCCATTCAAGTTGACAAAGCTCACTGCGACTTTGTGAAATTGAAACCATACTGTAGCTTTGATGGAGAGGGGATATCAGTTGAGCATTGACATTGATTTATTTTAAAAATAACCCTCGCACACTGCAGGGCTGTGCCGCGGCGGCGGCGCCACCATCATAGTCACGGTATACAGTCACAAGGTCAGTACTGGCTGGTCACTGGCCCGGGCACATAGCTGTGTGCACAAGCACTGCCACCACCAGTGGCATCAGGAAAACCCCATATTTTTCTTATGGTAATTACAGTGATTAATTGCACTTACTTTGCTTAATGGTCTTAATTACTGCCATCTGCTTAATAAAAATTTCTGTTTTTTTTGGCTTAAGCACGTTAAGCACATAAAGCACATTAATCCACACTAAGCACAACTAAGGAGATTTTATCATGGCTAATGACAAAAACTAAGCAAACTTTAATCATGCTAAGTAAATAAATAGTTTAAGCAAACTAATCAAATTTTAAGAGGCTTTTAATTGCACTAAGCAAATAGAAATAATTTATGTAATTTAACTGCAGCCCAAAAATTATCCAAAGTCATGAAATTTTCTCTAAGTCGTTCCGGTGGTGCAGCAACCACGTGCCTCTATTTACTTTTGTTTACTCAATGTTGATTTTCATTGCTCCATCGCTCCCCTCTGTCAGTCTTCGTGTTGTGGCCTCTGTTGCCACCACCGCTCGCCGCTTGCGCCGCCACGCGTCTCAGTGCCTTTGGTCTTTTTTTTTTATCTTTTGACTTCCCCCGCTCCAACGTGTCCCACTCCGCCTCCTCCGCCTCCTCCGCCTCCTCCGCCTCTGCCACACCTCGCCGCGCCTCCTCTGCCTCTGCCTCTGCCTCTGCCTCTGCCTCTGCCTCTGCCTCTGCCTCTGCCTCTGCCTCTGCCTCTTCCCCCACCGCGTCCTCTGCATTCTGCGCCCGCGCCGCCTCAACGCTTTCGCCTAAATTGCGCTTTCCTGGAACCAGTGAGGTGTGGGGGGTCCACGGCGCACGGCGCCTGCGCTGCGCCTTCTCCCAGGTGCGTTGTACGCTGCCTGCCCCGCCGGCAACGCGTGCTGACCCTTTTTTTTTTCGCATCCTGTGCCGCCGCCTTCCCTGCCTGCACCACCCCTCCTGCGACTCCGTCTCCTCCGCCGTCCCTGCACCTCCTGCGCTTCCCGCGCCCCGCGTCTCCTCGTGTCTCCTCTGCTGCAGGGCGGTCTACAGCGTCACGCTGTCCGCTCCGACACCTTCTGCACCTCTCCCTGGTACGTTTCACGCTGCCTGCCTCGCTCCAACGCGTCCTAACTTTTTTTTTCGCCGCCTCCTCCACCGCCTCCGCTGCCTGGACCACTACCTCCTGGCCACTGCCTCCGCGCCTCCTGCGCTTGTACCTCCCGCGCCTACTCCTGCACTTCCTGCGCTCCCTTCCGCGCGTCCTCCTGCGTGCTGCGCCTCGTCCTGCGTTCCGTGCCTCGTCCTGCGTGCTGCGCCTCGTCCCGCGCGTCCTCCTGCATCGCGCGCATCCTCTTGCGTGCTGTGCCTCGTCCCGCGCGTCCTCCTGCATCCTGCGCGTCCTCTTGCGTCCTGCGCCTCGTCCCGCGCGTCCTCCTGCATCCCGCGCCTCGTCCCACGCCTCTGCCTCCGCCACCTCCTCCCCGTGACCTGCAGCCCCACCCCTGCCAGGGCTGTTCCACCAAGGCCGGAACCATTGGATTATCCATTGTACATAGTCTTAGATAGTGTTGTATTTCATAGCTCAAATATATATGTTTTATTGCTTAAACTTGTGTGCTTGAAATTTGGGTGAAAGTCATTTAGCAAATCTAGTGCATACTAAGTGCAAATTAAGTGCACATTAAGCGCAAATTAAGCAGAAATGTGCTTAAGTCAGTAACCAGTTGTCCTTACTGTGATTAATCCTGTGTTGCTTAGTTGGCTCTTATTGTGCTTAAAATCTGAATTAAGCACAGTAAACACTGTTAATCACCACTTAAGCAGATTTCAGGTTTTCCTGATGTGAGATGTAGTAAGGCCTTTGAGACCAATAGGATTGTACTACACAGGCATCTGAGCGATCAAAGACCACTCTGCAGCTAGAACTCAAAAATAGTGTTGGACAGGGGTATGTAAAACCCGCAGGGTATGCGGGTCCGGGGTATCACGGGCCAGGGTACGGGTACCGATTTTGCTACCCCATGCCAAACCCGTACCCCAGACTGCAGGACCCGTACCCGCAGCTGGGGTATCTGTGGTACAGTGGGGGGCAGGGCAAGGAAAAAAAAAGGCTACAGATGCTGAGGACTGCATCAGTGGCAACAGGAAGGGGCCGAGTCTGAGTCTGAGTCCGGAAGCGGGGGTGAAGCGGTTGAGAGGAGGCGGCCGTGCCACACATCGGTTGCAGGCGTCAGGCACTCTGGCAGTCGCAACAGCGACGCCAGCACACCCTGACGCCAAGGACATCGATGCGAGGCGATTCAGAATCCAGAGCGGCAGGGGAAGTGGTAGAGGGGAGGGGGCCTTGTCACACATTGGTTGCGGGCGTCAGGCGCTCCGGTGGTCGCAACGGCGACGCCAGAATGCCCTGACGCCAAGGACATCGATGTGGTCCGAGTCCGAGTCCGGAAGCGGGGGGGGAGCGTTAGAGGGGAGGTGACCGTGCACCACATCGGTCGCAGGTGTCAGGTACTCTGGTGGTCGCAACGGCGCCACCAGCACGATCCTGACGCCAAGGGCATCGACGCGAGGTGATTCAGAATCCAGAAGGGGCGGGGGAAGTAGTAAAGGGGAGGGGGCCGTCCACACATCGGTCGCAGGCGTCAGGCGCTCGGGCGGTCGCGACGGCGACGCCAGCGCGATCCTGACGCCAAGGACCTCGATGCGAGGCCATCCCTCATCGAAGGGGACGAGGGTGAACGTAGGGGAGAGCCAGAAAATGGAAGTTGGAAACTGAAACAAGAAAACTACAGTAAAGTCAGAAAAGTAAGTGAAGTGGAAGAGTAGAGGTGACATACCTAGCAACACCTGACAGGGAAGCACCCTTCAGGTGTCCCAACACCCCGCCAATGTGATCATAACACGAGAGGCAGAGCAAGAGGCAGAGGCAAAGCAGGAGGAGGAGGAGGAAGAGGGCCAGCAGAGGAGATGCGCTCCAAAAGACGATGCGCCGGGAAACCACCGGAAATTCAGGCATGATGTTGATGGTGAAGGCAGTGGCGAGGCGAGAAAAGCTTGCAAGTGAACAAAAGAATCGTGCCCGAGACGCGCGACAGAGGGATGGCGACAGAGGGAAGGCGATGCGGCAGTGAGAAAGTCAAAGGCAGACTGAGGTAAGCGGCATAATATCACTCAACGTCTGCCCCTCATCCTTCCTCATCCCTGGCCGCGCCCACCCTGACCTGCCCCACCGGTCGTTGCCCACACCTTCCATCCTGCCCGCTGCCCGCCCACGGGCCACGGCCATCTGATCCGTGGCCATGTGCCATGTCGCCTATGCCGCCCGTTGTGCCCATCCGACCCACTGCATTCGCCTGCCTATGTTGCCACACCCACCTGAGCTACTGCGTTGCCTTTACAGCTATCCATCATGTCCACTCTGCCCCCCTTCGCCTACTACGCCCATCCGATCCGCGGCCACGCACCACGTCACCTACACCCGTTGCACCCATCCGACCCGACTGCCCACGTGGCCACACCCACCTTACGGCTGTCCATCATGTCCACTCCGCCCCCGTTCGCCTCCTCCACCTGTCTGATCCACGGCCACGCACCACGTCGCCACGTCGCCCATGCCCGTTGCGCTCATTCGACCCCGCTGTCCCCACGGCCACGCCCCCGGGCTACTGCCTTGCCCAGACAGCTTGCCCACCCATACCGGCACTTGCCAACTCAGTTTGTGATCTTTCATCTTTCAATGATCTTTGTGCCACTTGTGGACACTTTAGCTACTTGATTAGCTATGCTTAGTTGGTGTCAATACTATCTGAGTGAATAAAAGAGTTGATTGTGATCTGAAAATCGTGTGATCTTCCTTTTCTTATTGAGGTGCAAACCCGTACCCTTACCCACAGGGTCCGGGTCTTTCCGGAGACCCGCACATTTATCTGCGGGAACCCGTACCTGTGCCTGGGGTACGGGTTTTTGGTGGGTATGGGTATGGGTATCTCTGAAGATACCCAAGGGTTACCCACGTCCATCACTACTCAAAAATGAATGAGTGAAACTGTAGTACTAGTTGCTCAGGCGCTCAGGTTCCAACGCCGATCACTGCAAACTAGTCAAGGTAAAGTAGAGCATTATGGTACTTAATCGAGTAGATTCTTGTCAATACATGCATCGATCTAATCGCAACCCGAAATGACAGGCCATTGTCTGGACGAGATGGCCGGTGCTCAGATACGTTACACTTACCGCGACATCTCGATATTCAAAGTCAAATAAAGTGAGAAAATCCATCATTCAACTGGAGAATGGGCATCCAACTGCCTTGAGAGACCTGGACTACCCCAATCAATGTGATATCGTCAAGGGTGATCCCATTGTCCCCAATAAACCAGTGTTGGTTGTGGCTATTGTAAATTTGAGATCCGGCCAGCTAGTCCCGTTAATTACTCAACGAGAGTTTTTGGGAACTGAAACCAAATTACCTGCATGAACTTCTTCACTTTAACTGCGACATACTTTACGAATGTCTTAAGGGAGACGGTTTCCCATTCTGGAGTTTGCCTTCGAATCATGACTTTGTCGTGCCATGGAGCATAGCCACACCACTTAGAAAGGCAGATTCAGATCCCTGAGCATATACACCAATATTCAACTCACATTGATACAAATCTGTGCATGGGCACCTGGGCCAACAGGGGCCGTTTGGTCTGCGCCACGAAGAGACATGCAGTTACCCGCAGCAACGTCGGTCAAGGGAAAACCAAGGTCTACCGAATCCTTATGGACCAAAAAAATGGGGGGGCACAGTTGTTCATGTTCCACGTAGCGTCGGAGTGAGCCCAAATTTGTTGTGGAATGACTGGACCCGTATCCTTGGCCACGTGATCTATAGTCCAGTACCCCCGATCGGGACCGAGTCCATCTAGTAGACTCGGTGCGGGGGCAAAGAAAAATACGAGAGACCCTGAGACTCCGGTTTGCCAATTTGTGTGTCGGGATTCCCTCTTCAACAAGGAGACATGGTACCCTTCGGCAGCCAGAGCGCCAAACATGTGGGCAAGGTAACCATCTATCCAGAGCTGCTGTTGAGCATGACTCGGGCGCTGATTGTCCATATGTGAGGATGTAGACGAGAAAGAGTTGTTCTTGGACTTGGAGACTTGTTTGCGAGAGATAGGATCAGAAATGGTGTAAAGCAAGGCCTGCAACTTGATCGAAACCCCGCGTTCAGAGCGAGATCAGAATTCTGGTATGTTTTCTACTCTCCTAGCCTTCTGTCCACGTGCAAACTTTAAATACAGAGAAATGGGATTGGACCTACGCATTTTACGGTGTACAGCAGACACAGGTTTCTAAAATGCACGAATAAGTTTATCTTATCCCATGCCTCTGACATACTGCAGTGGCGATGACATATTCAGATCACTTGTCGACATAAAAAAGTACCGGTGAATAAGGCAGTACCCCTAGAGTTGAAGCGTTGAAAGTCTGCGCCCATCGGGCTTAGCACTCACCGACCGGGTCGGTTCTTCCTGAGCTGTCGAGAGTACGTACTGTATGAATATTACGACGACGGAGGGATCACGCAACATCGAGTGCTATCGTTCCTGGAGCCGGGAACCACCCATATTCCGCGAGATCGACGAGCAATTCATTCGCAGGACTAACGCGCACCTCGACATCCTCCGCCTCCAAAGCCTCTCGTTGTCGCTGAGCCCCATCCGTCCCAGGTCCCCGCGACGAGATCTTGCCTGAGGATGATATAACACGCTGCCATGGCACGGGTGGGTCAGCCTCCGGGGAGAGGTACTTGAGTGCTGTTTGACCTTCCATCAACGCTGGGGTTACCAAAAAAGGGGAATAAGTGGAGTCTAACCCTGTCCAACGTGCCGCGAATAAGTGGGCATTCCAACGAGTCTTGCTACGTGGCCTGAAAGGTCACGGGTGTGAAGGGGACGTGACGGAATTGCATTTGTTCAACCCCGCGCCCTAGAGGAAGGCCAAAGACGACGTACCGTACGTGGTGACTTTCCCTTGAGGTATTCGCCTCACGATGTCATAAACCTACATGACCCTGATAAGTGATTTTCACCCCCAGATGAGATGCCAACACACAGCTTGATGAAATTCTGCGGAGTCGAGTGCCATCAGGATTGAGTTTCCGAACTAGTCGAATCATCTCCGCCCTTTGAGGCTTTGACTAATAACACCAGCCAAATCGAGGGCGCTTCATTACCACCTTGACCTTCCATTCAACCTCTTCACACAGAGTGTTTTAGGGCATGATTAGAACAATGCCGAGGTAAACATTTACGTTATCTATAAGTTATGCGCTGTGAGTTCCAAGATTGACAACCGACTTGCGTGGCACTCGACAGATAGATGGCTCAGACCAAAAAGAAATCCGGTACTGTACTTCTGAAGTGCGCTGGCATCACATTACATACAAGTTACATGGCTATCAAAACCATCAGATACCACTTGCTTCGATCTTGTTGATCAAAGTGAAAGAGGACTCGACGTGGCTGTTACGTCTTCTACCAGAAACACCGCTAGCACAACTATGTAAACAAGGGGAAACATTGCGATCCTATTTTTTTCTAATCGAGTGGCAGTGAGGAAAAAGAACGTGAGTGAAAACAGCTGTTGGGCGCATATTTGCCGCCAGCGGGGCGGTCAAACCACTAGTGATTCGACCACGCTTTGAAACTGGGTCACTGGGGAAAACCATGGCCGTTGGGGATCAGATCTAACAGATGCATCGCCGAGATACCCAACGTTTGCGGCGAAGACGGCATTTCCCGTCCGGGGGTACTTGTAATTGATATGGCCACCTTGGTAGCAAGTTAGGCAAGATAAGTCGAACCCCAAAGTCATCATGCCGATACTAAGATCAAGAAGATCCACAACCATCGATGGCCCGAGTCTTTATGCGAGTTATCGGGACTCGTTCCGGTGGTAAAAACGTCAAGATGCTTTGCGGAACCTCAAAGCGGTCATCCCGGTACTGCGCGGCCTATGGCGAAATGTGCCTCTTGGGGTGAGGAGGAGGATTACCGAGGTATCCCAGAATGGAGAGTCCATCTCCGTTTACTGAAGGTAGGCCACGTATGTGATTCATTTGGATAACGAATGTCTTGAGAGACTTTGGCCGGGACAACAGGTGATACAACCTGCCAGTGAATGGAAGCGACGAAAACGCCATGAATAGGTCAACGTGACTTGGCACAGCGCATCAGCCACTGGAGAGTCCTCGCGTATAAAAAGGGCCAGAGGAGACGAAGGAGGACAACAGACAAAACAACAACCTCTTCTTTCACCATCCAAAGCAAACAACAAGTTGAACATGGCACCCAAGTGTGAGTCGCCCTTGGCATATATATTATGTTGGACATTATGGACTGACAGCAATAAAACCAGACAATAACAAGGCACCTGCCAAGCAGCCTGCTGCCACCACTGGTGTCGCCACTTCAGAGCCACGCACGACATCCACCCCGGTTTGTAGACTCGAAGGAAATCGCAGACAGACGGAATCGCTGACGAGTATGCACCGAACAGGCTAGGGGCCAGACGAGGAGTCCCCCAACGACAACGACGTCTTCTACGTCTCCAAAGGCGCAGAGTGGGGGAGCACCTACCCCGAGAGCTGCTGCGAACAAGTCGAATAGGAAGTGATTGATCGATCATTAGTGTACAGTAGATGTCGCGGTTGCCCGGGCCGCTCCCGAAATCTGATTTGAAATTGCAAAAATGTAAATTTGTTTTCCTCGTGTGTTTCTGGTTCGGTCCGGTCAACGCGCCCCACACATGCCCGAAGCACGACAAATCTCTTTATATCCGAGCCACGACGACTACGAGCGTCTTATATACCCTCCTTATACCCTTTCCTCTCTCAATAATGAGCTGTCCCTCAGATAATGCTCAAGCCGTTGATCAGTCAACCTTTTGGACGAATAGTAGCTTTCACTGGGATTCCCATCGTGTTGGTTGGGCCATCGCTGGGGGCTGTGCAGCCCTGGTCAGTCACATTTTTTACCTCACAGATTTCTCTTATTCTATCATAGACCGTTCTTATCTCTCTTGTATCAGTTTTGAAGCACTGTCGGTATGTTAAAAGCGTGACGTCCTTCACTTCGTCGTCTCACGTCCGTAGGAATTATACCAAGCCCGCCGAGCAGCGCCAGATGTACGTCTGCAACCCCCCTTCCCTCTTTTCACCGATCTTACCATTCCCTCTGCTGTCCAGACTGCGAATTCTGTATATGCCCCCCGTATATGCCGTCATCTCTTTCTTCTCCTACCGGTTCTTTCGAAGCTACACCTACTACTCTCTTGTCGAAACCAGTACGTTAGTCCTCTCTGTTCTTATCTCTTTCAAACAAACCCATGCTTGACTTGTGCAGTCTACGAGGTGTGTAATAACCTGTCACTCTTCAAGTTTTATCCACTCAACGTTACACAAGGCCATCACATTAAGCGCATTCTTGTAGGTTAGGTTCAGCCTTTCCCACCATGCTCGCCCTTTTGATGTCATCAGATTACTCCTCGTTGAATTTGTCGCCTCGACGGCTGCGGACCACGCCGCTGAGAGCGCCCTCGAAAGGAAGGATAAAAAATCCCTTCCGATTCCGGTAAGCTTACCGAGCGACTGTTTTAACCATTCCTTATCAAGAGTTATGCAGCTTTGCTGTTGGAGATATCGCCCTACAAAGGTGCGCCTAAATGCTCGTCGTGTGCTTCGTGTTCTTCATCTTCTCCAAGGCGTATTTCATGTACACGTTGAAAGTACGTTTCCGAATGCTCAGCGTTCCTGCCCTTTCCGTTCTAACTGTCAGAAACAGTGGTCTGTCATGCAATATGTCATAATTAGGCCAGGTGCGCCTATATACTGATCGTTTCCCAGTCTCAGTGCGTACTCACTCACGTACATCACAAAGCTGTCACCATCGCAGGAATCATATGTCAAACCTACAATGTGTTATGCGATTCCGAATCCTTTTCTGTTCACTACGCATCCGTGTACCTAGCGTCGGTCGACTTTGTCAGCATCAGGTAGGATATTCAGTGTCCATACGGTAACCTTTTGTGCTAACGAGTCTCCCAGTATTGCGCTCTATGGTCTGGTCGTATTCTATGGTCTGACCAAGGAGGAGCTTGTCGGGCGTCGCCCTCTCGCAAAATTTTTATCAATCAAGCTTATCGTCGTGTTCACATTCTACCAGTCGTTTGTGGTTTGTTACATTCCTCTGCACGGCCCTTTCCCAGCTAAGTTACTCGTCTTGATAAAAGTTCAGTGCCCTGAGAAACCGCGTCATTCACGCGACCGAATTCTGGACCGCCACGAATGTTGCTGATGGCCTTTCCGCATTGTCGACTTGTATCGAGGTGATGGGCTCCTACCGTTTGGTCACGAGCTTCCTGGCTGACCGAAACAGATGGTTTTTTTCTCATTATTCATGATGTGGGCTTTCCCTTGGACCGAGTACTTGATCGAACGAGGACAACCTCACACAAGCGTCTGGCGACCACTCTGGGACTCGATCAACTATTGTACGCCTTTGTCTCCTTTTGACCCATGCATCTTGACATATTTGGACCCTCAGGGGACTTTTTCGTCGAAATTCGCTCTGAGCTTACCTATTTCGCAAGTCGTCTCGCTGGCCGGGACCCACCCGCTTCGAAAAAATCAAACTTAGCTCGGGCCTTCCGCGTTGAGGGTCCCGCCTTGGATCGTAGCGGATCACGAGGTAGTACATACTTATTATTGACACCACGCATTAGTAATGACGTCGGTTCTCGGTCTGCGTCATAGACCCAACGTGAGGAGAGCAATACCAGGACGCGGTCGATGGTTTTCTTCTTGCACTCATCTACATGTTATGTTAGGGGTGGCTGACATTTGTGCGTATTAATCTATTAGTTGCTGTTGTGTTCCCTTCCTTTCACCACCACCTCATTCCTGCTTATCTTTACCTTGTCCCTCTGGTGATCGCAGTCACTGTGATCTACGTTTTTTGTGCCAAACTGGCATGGCGGTATGGACAGTGTCCGGCTCCAATGCGGTGCCCTGCTCGACTGCGGCGATACCCCCATATTCCATGCAATTGCCTTTTGCTCTGCTACGACTTTTTGGAACTCCCTTATACTGTAATGCGATATTCCCCCCGACTTGATACCATCTCTGGCACTATATCGTTTGTTTATGCCCACCATAACTGCTTCAATTACCAAACATCTGCTCCAATCAAGCCCTTCGTCGAATCCGAACCGGGTGCAATTTTTTTTCAAGCTGGTCGCAGCCGGCAGCTCCATATGGTATGTACTATTAGACATGATGAATTTGGCAGTCTCTTCATGAACATCTCCTGATACATGAAGCTGTGCCTCGTGGTTTTCCGGCACCAATGACCACAAAGGGGCACACGACCTTCTTGAAAAAGTATTTGAAAACTGATAGTCCCGGAGTTACTAGGAAGGAAGAGGGAATTGTCAAAACGTCAACGCCATACATACAGAAAGCCGTCAGAAAAAAAAGATAACAACCCCAACACCACAGGCCCTACGGACTACGGAGAGTCACGGTGGTGGATCCGGCGTACTGATCGAAATTTCAGAGTCAGTGCGCGGAAGCACGAACCTGAGGTCTCCAGGCCCTCTTGGGGCATGGGGTACACCGCCTCGCGAAGCGCTAGAACGACCCAGAAGTGTACATGTGAACCTGGAGAGTTCCTGGAGGGCGCTCTCGCAAGACGAGAGACTTGAAGGTTACCGACGCGAGTCGCGCGGGCCCCCAAGTTCGGGCCGGGGATGTGTGGTACTCCCTTGAAACAGTGCTAGTAGTAGGCTCGCCGGGCGGCGACTTGGAGGTGACTTCTCTCCGCCTATCTCAAGGGCAAGGATTTGAGATAGTACAATATAAATATACTTTAGAATTTGGATCAAGTGACGAGAGTAGCTGTTTAGTGGTTCACCCACATTCCCATACCAAGCTACTAGTAGTTAGTACCCGGTCTTCAGCCGTTCTCTTGCAGAACAACCTCGCGCGCGCCCATTTTAGTACTACTAGTTGCTATGGTCCAGTGCGAGAGCGCACGATTACTACTTGGTAAGTCTCGGGACGTGCAACTTGGATATTTGCCATGCACTAGCATGCGTGCGTCCGATACTAGTTACGTGCCCTTTGTCCCCATCTTGGACTCGCGATGCCTGCCTTCCGTAAATGTATCATCAGCTTGAGGTGACAAA
The DNA here is from genome assembly GCA_003313945.1 of Lactifluus pinguis. NCBI lineage: Eukaryota > Fungi > Basidiomycota > Agaricomycetes > Russulales > Russulaceae > Lactifluus > Lactifluus pinguis. Next base: position 21,859 of record QLPA01002143.1, on the reverse strand, counting down.
TCGGGTACACTCAAGATGTATCTACCGGACACGGCTTTCCCTCAAGTCCAGGAATGATCCGTCATCTTATCCATGCGGCCGCACACGTCCTATTCACGATTTCTCGTTCTTTAGAATATCTCATATAATGCGTCACCAGTACAACACGAGTTAAATATATATACGCCAATAGAGCATGGGGCGCTAATAGGTTCAAAGCATGATCCAACGAGTGTAGGTAGAAGTGATCAAGGTTCTAGACAATGCTGAGCCCTAATGGGACAAAAAAGGACGGGTACTTATCCTAATAGTACGACTTAGATGACACCTCCAAGTAGTGGACAGTGACAGGGAGATTGGAACATTGACGTGCGGCTATGAATCTCTCGATGCCTTTCTGCTCCAATCCAGATGCCAGTGGCGGATACTTCAAATTGTGCTCTAGGTAAAGATCCCCCAATCCTGGTAATACTGTTGTCGCTAATTCCATACTAAGCCGTTCCAGAGCTGGCACAATGCATGGTATCGCCCTACGAGATAACTGCAGGGACTTGACATGGGTGAACGGGCGAAAAACGTCCAGCCATCTGGCGTCGGCCATGTCAGCCTGCACAGGTGGTGTGCACTGTCCCTTAATATAGAGCTGTTCAATCCTGGGCAGCAGAAACGAAAAGTGGCTGCAAATCTGTGCCATAGTTGGGAGTTGCAAACTCTCGTCTTTGTATTCGATTGCCAAACGGAATTCGTCGTGATGTATTTTCGTTGTTGGAAGAAGTTGTATCACCGCGAGGTTATGGCTGAGAATCATCTCCGCTCGATTAAATAACGTGAGGGTTGGCGAATGATCGATGAACCGAATGAGGTTCCGGATGTCAATGGTGTCAGTGGGGGAGTTGGAGAGTCTTAAATCGACGAGTGATATTTTGACAACTTTGAGTACGGGAGCATCGATTCCAGCTACGAGGTACTCCAAATACCTGCTGTCGCCATAGAACTCGAATTTGGCAAGAGAGGCGAGGACGGTGCGTGTTAGCGGAGATGAACCTTGAGTTTTGGGACTACTAGTAGGGCCACGGCAAGCACCCAGACAAAAGTGACTGAAACTGATGTCCAGGTTCGTGAGCCTAGTCAAGGCACGGAGACAGGTTGCCATCGCCTCAGGTGAAATGTAACCACCATACGGGATTTCATGAAGGGATAGATATACAAGGTCATAGGTGGAAGAAAGAAGTTGAGGTAATGTCGGAAGTGAAATGTTCGACAAAGAGAGACTCTGTAGCCGTGGGGCGGATCCACCTAAAAACGTACTGGAAAGCGGAAAGTCATCCAGCATAAGCGCAGGTTCAAACGTTGTCGAAAGAGAGAGGCGTTCCAGTGCCGGAAATGGCTCCAGCATCAATCTGGCCAAATAGTTCCGTGGTATTCTATGGAGCCCAACCCTGCGTACGCGGTCGCGGTGCTCGAGTGCAGCAACGATATTATTAGCATCCCAATCGTATGTCGATATTTCGATGGGCAGAGGGGGCCAGACATCCAATGTCTCCCTCACTGGAGTACTGCTTGAACAGAAAAGGCACAGGTCGAGACGGCGTGGGGATGCAAAGACGAGGTATCGCCATCGTTTGCAGACGTGCACGAGCCTATTCCATCTCTTCGCCCGGTGATACGTCTCGAGATAATCTGTTATACCCTGGAGGACGAAATCGAATATTTCTAGCAAGATATCATCTGGAATCGCCCCGATTGTAACACGTGGTGAAATATGACCTGCACCACACAATAAGTGAACGGTGTGAGAAGTGCTCATAACTTGAAAACAAACCCCGTTTTTGGATCGTGCTGAAGAACTCGAATTCCATCGAAATGAATGTGATGCCAACAGAGGGGTATTATCCCAACCCCCTGACTCGGACCGCCTTTTATTGGTATGGAACACTGATTAGGAGGTGGAATACGATACTAGCCTGAGCGACGTCAGATCACAAACATCATTTCATTTCAATCTGTACATACCACGAGGGATAGAGAGGCTGCATACTATGGCCCCACCGCCCACCGCCCACCAGGGCATTCTTCGGTTATATCCGAGTCGGCCCGGGCCCGGCTGAGCGCTGAGCCTCATGACAAATAAAAAGTGTTTTCCAAAAAAAAAAAAAGTACTATTCTCCGCCGATCGGCAGGCTCGTTTTACAACCACTCGCAGGTCTGAACCTTTCTCAACGCTAACACTCAAAAAAACACCAAATGAGTCCGTATACGGTCACCCGTTTTGTCTGCCATCACCTCGTGTAGCGGTACTTTCGGATACCCAATTGGAAACCTTTGTGGATGCAATCCCTGGTTATTTGCGAGGTGACCCGAAACCATATCGGTCTGTCGACCAGCTGCGCGTGTGCGATCGGGGAAACCTCAAATGCGTCTGCAGACCTGACGATATATTCGAGTTTACCTGCGGGAAACCGAAGCAACTGTCGCGAGATCACGATCCCGCGATCGCGTCGAGGCGGAAGCATTGAGCGACATCGCGACGTGGGACACGCGCTCCTTGCGCAATTTGATGAGAAAGGGGACTGACGAGACAGGCACCAAAACTGAAAGCTTCTCAAGTACTTGGCGCCATAATTGGTGAGTGGCGGCATCACCTCCATCATGGACCGGGCGAAAGGCAGCTCCAGATTCCATATCGAGCGTCGTCTCCCTCATTCCGCTCATGGAGGGGCTGTCTTATGGATTTTGAGGCAATCCGGAAGACCCTTGAGAAAATTTGCGATAAGTCAGACCGCGAGGAGTTTTCACCCGAAGCGAAACGTAAGTTTGCCGAAAGTTTGGCTGAAGTGATGAGAGGTGAAGCTGAGGTGAAATCAGAAGGTACGCTTTGGCTTGAATCTGATTCCGATTGAGTATAAACTTAGGTCTCAGTCAACAATAGTCCAAATTGCTGATATCGACAGTTCAGAGTGCTGTCAATGTGTCACATTGGAACTGGTCAACGCTCTGGATGTTGAGTTCAAGGATCTGTTTCCCAAAGACTCGATTGCTTTCATATCTAAACAGGAGAGACTGAATTATGTTCTATGTAAAGATACCGTGTTGTCGTTGTCAAGTACGGTTTTATTTGATCAATTATTAATAACTCGGCTTTCTTGTCTCCAACATACTTCCTGCCTGTGGTGGTAGCGATTGCTTATAGTGCGAGCCTGAGAGCGCACGATCACTACTTAGTGAGTCTCGGAAGGTGCGACATGAATACTATTTCCCATGCACTGGCATGCATGCGTCCGCTGTTACGTTCCCTTTTCCCCGCAATCCATCTTGGACTCACGATGCCTGCCCTACAGATTCTCTGCAAAGGTATCATCAGCTTGAGATGATAAGTAGAGCACACTCTGAGGCTTAAACTTGAAGGATGATTCAACGAGTGTAGGTAGAAGTGACCGCAATGCTGAGCTTTAATGGAACAAAAAAAGAATTGCACTTAACTGAGCCGTCATTTCTACTAGTACACATATTGCGATGACACCTCTAAGTAGTGGACAGTGACAGGGTGATTAGAACATTGACGTGCGGTTATGAATCTCTCGATGGCTTTCTGCTCCCATCCAGACGCCAGTGGCGGATACTTCGAATCTTCCTCTAGGTAAAGATCGCCCAATGCCGGTAATACCTTTATAGCTAATTCCACACTGAGCCCTTCCAGAGCCTGCACGATGCGTGGTATCGCCTTACGAGATATCTGCAGGGACTGGACATAAACAAACGGGCGAAATACTTCCAGCCATTTGGCGTCGTCTATGTCAGCCTGCACAGCTGGTGTCCGCTCTTCCTTAATATGGAGCCGCTCAATCCCGGATAGCAAGAACGAAAAGTGACTGCTTATGTGTGCCATAATCGGGAGTTGCAAACTTGCGCCGTGTATATATTCGATTGCCAAACGGAATCTGTCGTGATCTATTTTCGTTGTTGGAAGAAGCTTGATCTCCGCATGGTTAGAGCTGAGGATCATCTCCGCTCGATTAAATAACGTGAGGGTTGGTGAATGATCGATGAACCGAATGAGGTTCCGGATGTCAAGGATGTCAGTGGGGGAGTTGGAGTCTCTAAAATCGAAGTGATATGACAACAGCTTTGAGTACGGGAGCAACGATTCCAGCTACGAAGTACTCCAAGTACTTGCTGTCACCATAGAACTCGAATTTGGCAAGAGAGGCGAGGACGGTGCGTGTCAGCGGGGATGGACCTTGAGTTTTGGGACTAGCGCCGCGGCAATAGCGACCGAAACTGATGTGGAGGTTCGTGAGCCTAGTCGAGGCACAGAGACATGTTGCCATCGCCTCAGGTGAAATGTAACCACCATACGGGATTTCATGAAGGGAGAGATCGACAAGGTTATAGGCGGAAGAAAGAAGTAGAGGTAACGTCGGAAGCGAAATGTTTGACAAAGAGAGACTCTGTAGTCGTGGGGCGGATCCACCTAAAAACGTTCTGGGAAGCGGAAAGTTCTGCCCCATTAAGACAACTTGAAACGTTGTCGAAAGAGCGAGATGTTCCAGTGCCGGAAATGGCTCCGGCATCAATCTGGCCAACTGGTCCCGTGGTATTTTATGGAGTCTTACCTTGCGTACGCGGTCGCGGTGCTCGAGTGCAGCAACGATATTATTATCATCCCAACCGTATGCCGATATTTCGATGGGCAGAGGGGGCCAGACCTCCAACGTCTCCCTCACGGGAGTATGTCTTGAAAAGGAAAGGTACAGGTCGAGACGGCGTGGGGATGCAAAGACGAGGTATCGCCATCTTTTGCACACGTGCACGAGCCAACTCCATCTCCACTCCGCCTGATAGTACGACTCGAAATAATCTTTTTTAGCCTGGAGGAGGAAATCAAATATTTCTAGTAAAATTTCATCTGGAATCGCCTCGATGGTAACACGTGGTAAAATATGACCTGTACCACACAATAAGTGATCGTTGTGAAAAGTGCGTATAACTTGAACACAAACCCCGTTTTTGGACAGTGCTGAAGAACTTTGAAATAGTGCCTGTGCCCATGGAAGATGTGAAAAGAGGGGTACTATCCTACCCCTGACTCGGACCGCCTTTTATTGATTATGGAACACCAAGTGGAACACTGATTAGGAGGTGGGATACAATACTAGCCCTGAGCGACGTCAGATCACAAACTTCACTACCTATACGTACTATGAGGGACAGCGAGGTTGTGCATACTATGGCCACACCTGCGCACCACATTCCAGTCCAGGATGCTTGATAGCTTTCCGACAGTCAGAGTGAATGCCTTTATATCCGAGCCCGAGTCGGCCCGGGCCCGGGGCTGACAAGTACTATCTCCGCCGCGCGCTCGTTTCGCAACCAACTCGAAGACCTCAACACTAACGCTCAAAAAAGCTCCAAATACAGTCACCCATTTTGTCGGCCCTCACCTCGTGTAGCGGTGATTCGGATAGCCAATTGAAAACCTTTGTGGATGCAACCCCTGGTTATTTGCGAGGTGGCCCGAAACCTGACCGTGCAGTGTTGAGAACATCAGCTCGCTACATAACAAGGTAATGAACGATCCTGATAGCCTTTCCCCATATTGGTCTGCTCTTGACTTCTTGCGTCAAGCAGACGGAAGCATGGACAAAGTATACGGCGGCAACAGGGTACGCGATCAGCTGCGCGCGCCCGATCGCGGAAACCTTAAATGCGCCTGCAGACCTGACGACATATTCAAGCTTACCTGCAGGAAACTGAACCAACTGTCGCGAGATCACGATCCTGCGATCGCGTGGGAAGCATTGAGAGCCATTGCAACCATGGGACACGCGCTCCTTGGGCAATTTGACGAGAATGGGGACCGCCAAGACAGGCACCCAAACTGAAAGCTTCTCAAGTACTTGGCGCCATACTAGTTGGCGAGTGGCGGTATCATCTCCGTCATCATGACAGACCGGGCGACAGGCAGCTCCAGAATTCATATCGAGCGTCGTCTCCCTCATTCCGCTTATGCAGGAGCTGTCTTATGGAGATCTTGAGGCAATCCGGAAGGCCCTTGAAACTTTGCGATGCGTCGGACCGCGAGCAGTTCAAGTTCTCACCCGAAGCGCAACTTAAGTTTGCCGAAAATTCGGCTGGAGCGATGAGAGGTGAAACGCTTCGGCTTGAATCTGATTTCGATTGAGTATAAACTTAGGTCTGGTCAACGCTTTGGATGTTGAGTTCAAGGTTTGTTACCGACTTGATTGCTTTCACATCTATACTCAGGCCGTACAGGAGAGACCGAATTATGTTCTATGTAAAGATACCGTGTTGTCGTTGTCAAGCACGGTTTTATCTGATCAATTCACTCTGTTTTCTTGTCTCCAACATACTTCCTGCCAGTGGTGGTAGCGATTACTTATAGTGCGAGCCGGAGAGCGCACAATTACTACTTAGTCAGTCTCGGAAGGTGCGACATGAATATTTCCCATGCACTGGCACTATGCATGCGTCCGATGCTACGTTCCCTTTTCCCCACGGTCCGTCTTGGACTCACGATGCCTGCCTTACAGATTCTCTGAAAATGTATCATCAGCTTGAGAGGATCAGTAGGGCACACTCCGAGGCCGTATCTACCAGACACGGCATTCCTAAATTTCATATAATCTATTACAAGTTCCACATGAGCATGAGCTATATACACGCCAATAGAGCGTGGCGCGCTAGTAGGATCAACAGGTTTAAACTTGAAAGTTGAATTAGCGAGTGTAGGTGGAAGTGACCGGGGTTGTAGACAACGCTGAGTTTTAATGGAACAAAAAAAGGACTGCACTCAACTGAGCCGTCATTTCTCCGAATATTGCGATGACACCTCTAAGTAGTGGACAGTGACAGGGTGATTAGAACATTGACGTGCGGTTATGAATCTCTCGATGCCTTTCTGCTCCCATCCAGACGCCAGTGGCGGATACTTCGAATTTTCCTCTAGGTGAAGATCGCCTAATGCCGGTAATACCTTTGTCGCTAATTCCACACTGAGCCCTTCGAGCGCCGGCACGATGAATGGTATCACCCTACGAGATATCTGCAGGGTCTGGACAGAAATGAACGGGCGAAAGACGTCCAACCATCTGGCGTCGACCATGTCAGCCTCCACAGGTGGTGTCCACCGTCCCTCAATATGGAGCCGTTCAACCCCAGACACCAGGAACGAGAAATGGTCGCATATGTGTGCCATAGACGGGAGTTGAAAGTTTGCATCGTTGAATCGAATTGTCAAAAAGAATCCATCGTGATGTGTTTTCATTGTTGGAAGAAGCCTGATCTCCACATGTCTATGGCTGAGGACCATCTTCACTTGATTATATGATATGAGGGTCGGTGAATGATCGATGAGTCGGGTAAGGTTCTGGATGTCAAAAATGAGGGATTTGGAGAGTGCTACATCGACGAATGATATATTGACAACTTTGAGTACGGGAGCATCGATTCCAGCTACAAGGTACTCCAAGTACCTGCTGTCGCCACAGAACTCGAACCTTGTGAGAGATGTGAGGACGGTGCGTGTCAACGGAGATTGACCTTGAATTTTTGGATTAGGGCGGCGGCGAGCACCCAGACAGCTGAAACTGAAACGGATGTGGAGGTTCGTGAGCCTGGTCAAGGCACAGAGACATGTGGCCATCAGCTCAGGTGAAATGTAACCACCATACGGGATTTCATGAAGGAAGAGATCTACGAGGTCGTTGGAGGAAGAAAGAAGTTGAGGTAATGTCGGAAGTGAAATGTTCGACAAAGAGAGACTCTGTAGGCGTGGGGCGGATCCACCTAAAAACGTACTGGGAAGCGCCGGCGGATTTTCATTCATCTCAGAATCCGTCTCAAGAGTGAGACGTTCCAGTGCCGGAAATGGCTCCGGCATCAATGTGGCCAAATGGTTCCGTGGTATTCTTTGAAACGAAACCCTGCGTACGCGGTCGCGATGCTCGAGTGCAGCAAGGATGTTAGGACTCAAATAGTATGAGCATATTTCGATGGGCAGAGGGGGCCAGACATCCAACGTCTCCCTCACTGGAGTACTGCTTGAACAGAAAAGGCACAGGTCGAGACGAAGTGGGGATGCAAAGACGAGGTATCGCCATCTTTTGCACACGTGCACGAGCCTATTCCATCTCTCCGCCCGATGGTACGAAAAGGGTTCTATACCCTGGAGGAAGAAATCAAAGATATCTAGTAGGATATTATCTGGAATCGCCCCGAATGTAACAGGTAAAATATGACCTGCACCACACAATAAGTGATTGTTGTACGAAGACCTCATAACTTGCACACGAACCCCGTTTTTGAACTGTGCTTACGAACTCGAATCCTTTTGAAGCAGTGTCTGTACTTTCAATGTACATATGAGGGTCCATCGAAGAATGTGATGATAACGGAAAGGGGTAAAGCGACAGAGAGGGGCATATCATGATTCCCGGGCCCGGGAAACAACTTGAACCCACCCACCTACCACATTCCAGCTCATTCCTCGTGTAATTTACACAACAAGGGCGTTCCATGCCCATCTACCACAACGTAAACCGTCCAGGATGTTCTAAAGCTTTCCAGTTCCGAGCACTGCCTTTATATGGGCCCCTGGGCTGAGTCTCACAAATTTTCTGCATGACTTTGACTGCCCCGATCGACAGCCTCGTTCCGCAACAAACTCGTGGATCGAAACCTTTCTTAACGTTAACCTTAAAAGAATCCGAATAAAGCCCGTATATGGTCACCCGTTTTGTCGCAAGTTTTCCGTTGTTGCTCAAGCCGCATTCCATGCCCCGAGATTCCGTTCGTCCTGTTCATCATTACACATTGTTATGAAAGGACAAAATTTATGGCCCGGTCTCGCTGTGGCTCTGCGAAAGTCGTGTGTCGCTTGGAAGAAGAACGTACTATACGTGAAAGATGTTCGCTCCAGCCTTCGGAAGTTACCATCGTCCTCGACCGACCCCGATAACCATCTCCCTCGTGCACAGGTTGGTTATGACGAGGTCAGCGCATCTGCCCGCGCCGACTACGTCGGTTTTTTGCAAGCGAGCCGTAGGTTTTCCCATAGCTACGTTGACGCTGGATGGAACGCATGTGCTTCCAAAATGGTGCGCTAGAGGCTCTCCTAGAAATGACGCGCCGGCTGCGCGGAGAGGCGGTGCAACTCAAGGTATCGTTAAAGACGGGTCCGTGCAGGCAGTTCAAGTGCATCGTTAAGGAAGGCACGTTATACCGTTAACACTGGAAGTTCACTTAACTTACCTGTTTTTTTTTTTCAAATTAGTTGAATGAAAGCCTGGCACTCGGTGTCGACGTCTTGAAGAATATTGATCTTTCACTGAAAGATATTCAGGCTGCATATCAGTTGCTGGATGACTTCTGTGTCACGGGGTTGGAGAATTCGAAGAGAGCATATCACATTGGAAGGTGTGCGTCCTTCGTTCGTTCTCTCTCCCTTCTCCGGACTGATTCCCGGCCCCGTTACTTCCCAGAGGCTGCTAGTGAAAAACTTGAGCCATGTACCAGAAAAGGCACACCTTGCAGTTTGCTCCCTTCGGAATGCCATCGGCATGTATCAGGGCGACTTTACACTTGATGGTCGCGTCGCAGATCATGATTGGTCGGACAACCCACGCAAGAGGGGCGCGTTGAGCCATGATTTTCACAGTAAAACCCGCTTTGCATTTCGGGCCTGAGGGCACCGACGACATTTTCTTTGAATCCAAACTTATAAAGCGCAGCAAAAGATGCGCTTGGCTACGTAGACTACGTGGGCCGGTGGTAGGGTGTGGGAAGAGGGTTAGGTCACGATAACAGGTGACTGTGGAGTGGGAGTGTGGTGGTGAAGAGGGCTGTGGGGCCTGGCCATGATCTTCCGGGGGAGGAAGCACCGACGACATCTTGCGCCACCTACGGCTTTTGGAAGTCGCCGGCTATGACCCGTTTGAAAGGATGTCGGAAGAGCTGGAAAAGTCAAATATGGAAGACATGCGACAAGTTCTTTGAAAGCGAACTACGGTTGTGCCAAGTGCCTCTCTAGATGTCCCTGCCGAGAAACCCTTTTCTTTTCAAGGGCGATCACTGTGACCCATTTAACCTCTCCGGGTGTCACTTTGGGCAGATTGTCCTGCGCTCTGGAGACCACGGAAATCAAGTGGAACGTAATTCACCAATAGCAGATGCCCTGACTAGCCTTCCGGAATACGGATAAATGGCATCTCAACCTCATACACACACCTCCCTTCGCCCTCTCTTCATTTCCTTATGGATTCTACCAGCAAGACCGACCGAGACGCGGAGAAAGGATCCGTACCTGGAGCTCATGGTGAGTTGGTTTGGGTTATTGATCCCCTATTCCCGCACTAAAACCGTACACGCACTTGCGGCAGATCGCTCAGACAGTACTGATCCCTCTTCGAAGATGTGGGCTCTTTGTATCTCGAAAGCCAACGAGCATGATACTGCCATGGTTAAGGGCTGGAAGGCTGACATGGATGGAATCCTCATATATGTGAGTATGCTAAGATCACTTTCAATAGCCCTCAGATACCTGAACAGAACGGTGCTTAGACCGGTGTTTTCTCTGTGACAGTTGCCGCATTCGTCCTCGAAAGCCGCAAGCTACTTCAACCTGATTCCAGCGCGGATACCGCACAACTTCTTCGGCAAGCTACACAACAACTTGCTGCGATCTCCAATGGCGTCCACGTCGCCACCCCTCCGACGACAGATGACACGTTTCGGCCCCCACGTTATGCCGTCCGTGTGAACATCCTGTGGTTCCTCAGCCTCTGTCTCAGTCTCTCCTGTGCCCTCCTCGCCACACTTGTGCAACAGTGGACCCGCAGATACTTCCGACTCGCTCATACCGATACAACGCCAATGCGTTGCGTCCGGACTCGCACTTACCTCTTCGATGGCGTGAAGAGCTTTCATACCCGCTGGGTGGTCGAGAACATCTCTCTCATGATGCACGCAGCAATCTTCCTTTTCTTTGCTGGCCTTGTCGAGTTCCTTTTCGCCATCAATCACGAAGTCGCAACTGTCATCTTTGTGACTGTCTGCGTCTTCGGCGCTGTATACATTTTCCTCACCGCATTCCCCGTGCTTTTCTATCAATGTCCTTACCAAACACCACTAACCTCATTGATTTGGTACACGGCACACTACCTCAGCATCGGTGCCCTGTGGTTATTTTCGTGTTCCAAGAGTATTCAGGCCACGATTCAGCGGCTCCGGGACAATGTACGCAAGGGCTATTACAACCATCTGGTGGATGTAGCGAAGGACGATGAAGAACTTCAAATCGACGCAAAGGCTCTCAAGTCGGCGCTCACCTCATGTAGCGACGATAGTCAATTAGAAACCTTTGTGGATGCAATCCCTGGTTATTTGCAAGGTGGCAAGAAATCTTACCGTATTCAAAATATCAGATCGCTACTTAATAACCAGATGAACGATCCTGACGATCCTCAACTCTCCCCCCATCTTGACCTGCTCTTGACTTCTTGCGTCGACCCTGACTTAAGCATGGACAAAGGATTACGGCGGCAGCGGGCGATCACCTGCGCGCGTGCGATTGGGGAAATCTCGAAGGCGTCTGCAGACCTGACGGCGTACTTGCCTGTAGCTACCTGCGGGAAACTGAAACACCTGTCGCGAGATCGCGATCCCACAATTGCGTTGGAAGCGTTGAGTGCCCTCGCGATCATGCAACACGCGCTCCTTGCACGATTTGACAATAAAAAGGACCTCGACAGGCACCCGAAAGCTTCTCAAGTACTTGATGCCATAGTTGGCGAGCGGCGGCATCATCTCCATCATGGACCTGGCGACAGGCGGCTCCTCATCGTGACAGATTTCATATCGAGCGTCCGCTCGCTCATTCCGCTTATGGAGAAGTTGTCTTATGAAGATCTTGAGGCTATCCGGAAGACCCTTGTGAAACTCTGCGATAAGTCGGACCACGAAGAGTTCTCGCCCGATGCCCAACGTAAGTTTGCCGAAAAATTGGCCGAAGTAATGAGAGATGTAGGTGAGGTGAAGGCAGAAGGTACGCTTTGGCTTGGATTTTATTCGGTTTGAGTATAAACTCAGGACGCGGTTCTCCAGATCAACAATTGTCTAAACTGCCTATATTGGCATTTCAGAGGGCCGTCGAATTGGCCACATTGGAACTGGTGAATGCTTTGGAGGTTGAGTTTAAAAATCTGCTACCCAAAGATTCAATTGCTTTCATTTGATTCTTCTATACTCAGGCCGTAGTACAGAAGAGGTCCGGATTTATGTTCTATGTGAAGATTCCTTGTCAAGCGCGGTTCTATCTTATCAGTTAACTTTGTTTTCGTGTCTTCGTATACTTCCTGGTAGTAGCGATTACATAATATGAATACGTCTTTAGCTCGTCCACTTTTCATGGATTCGAGTGTCGCTGGTGAACCCGTCAATCACAGTGGGGAAAGGGGACCGTGTTTAAGGCCTTAAGTGTGTGGATGCCTAAACCACATACCATAGCATTCCCTCTCTAACTTATCCATTCGCCAGATCATCGAGATGGCGATGACTCGGACCCTTCTTGAGGATGTGGACTCTTTGTATCTCACAAACGGACAAGCTTGATACTGCAATGGCCGAGCGGTGGAAGGCTGATATGGATGGGATTCTCTTATGGAAAGTGTTAACTATATTGGCACCACCCTCTGGTACCTTAGCAATAACGCTCTTTTTAGAAGGGCCCCGGCGTCTTCTCCACTACCGTGGCCGCATTCCTTGTCAAAAGTTACAAGCTATCCTGAAGCTTGCGTTGGACGTCCTCGTTCCCCTCGGAGAGTACTTCCAAGTCCAAGACGACCATCTGGATCACACCAGAACACTGGAACTGATTGGCAAGATTAACATGGAAACCATGGACAACAAGTACGCCTGGTGCATCAACACCACCCTCGCTCACGCCAATGATGCCCAATGAGCGATCCTGGACTACAACTGTAGCTGCAAAGACTCGGACTCCGCTGCTGAAGCATGTGTCAAGGAGGTTTTTTACTGAGATTGGTCTTAACGCACTCCACTTGACACGTACATGCGCATCAACGCGCTCGTTGACTCCATCCAGGAGGCAAGGAGTCCCAACGGTGACGCCGTGCTACGTCTTGACGTCCAGAGTCTGTATAAGACACCACTTACACCCGTTTTATCTTCCATACAAGTACGCTGCCGGGCGTCACGTCGGGGAATCGCTGGGGATATTGGCGCTGACCTCGGTCATATGACCCTCCGCGGACACTGCGCCCCCTTGCCCTCAGGTTCAGAGATAACAAAACCCTTAAGGAGTGTATTGGTGCACTTTCGAGCCTTCTGAAGTGAAGATTAGAGGCCCTAAGCGATCGTAAACAAAAAAGAGCAGAGTCAATGAGAGATGGATGAAAATTGCGAGAAATGAGGGAGGAAACGAAAGTGGGCATGATGATGCTCTTGCAACTCAATTGCACGAGAACTAGTATTTATGCTGGTTCATAGTAGCTATCGATATTACCACTAATTTGCTGCAATAAACTTGAAATAAAGCTTGAACGAATGGAAAAACGAGAGGCACAATGAGCGGCGCGCTCGGTCCTTATATGTGACTGCGCCCTCTTGATACGAGGGGCCTCGGAAAAAGTGGTAGAACTAATATAAAAAATGGTAGGTCAGTAAAAATCAGGAAAGGGTATACTATATCGTACCAGGTCATCGTCACTACAGTAGTACAGTACCACGAGTCCACGAGTCCGACTTCCACATCATTTCTAATCTTACACTTGCAGCCTTATTATTATAGATCTTTTGTGAATCGATGAGAGCTTGCGCCGCCCACGGCTTTTGGAAGTCGCCAGATGACCCGTTTGAAGGGATGTCCGAGTCGCTGGAAGTGCTTAGCTCTCCTTGCCAACAAACTCTTTTCTTTCTGACGGCGATTACGAAAATGCCCGTAGAGGCTAAATGCATTTCGTAATCGTGTGACTTTAGATTGGCTTCGCAAATCACGGAAATCAAGCGGAATGTAGTAAGTCACCAATAGCAGATGCTTTCAAATTGACTAGCCTTCCGGAATACCGTGAGGGATAAATAGCATCTCAACCTCATCCACGCCCTCTCTTCATTTCCTTATGGATTCTACCAGCAAGACCGACCAAGACGCGGAGAAAGGAACCGTACCTGGAACTCATGGTGAGTTGGTTTTGGGCTATTGATCGCTCATTCCCGCACTAAAACCGTACACGCACCTGCGGCCAGATTACCCAGACAGCACCGACCCTTCTTCGAAGATGTGGGCTCTGTGTATCTCGAAAGCCAACGAACATGATCTGGCGATGGTTAAGCGCTGGAAGGCTGATATGGACGGAATCCTCATATATGTGAGTTTGCCAAGATCTCCTTCAATGGCCCTCAGTTACCTGAACAAAACGGTGCTTAGACCGGTGTTTTCGCCGCGACAATTGCTGCATTTGTCATCGAAAGTTACAAGCTCCTTCGACCTGATTCCAGCGCGGATACCGCACAACTACTTCGGCAAGCTACACAGCAACTTGCCGCAATCTCCAATGGCGTACACCTCGTCGCCCCTCCGACGACAGATGACACGTTTCGGCCCCCACGTTATGCTGTCCATGTGAACATTCTGTGGTTCCTCAGCCTCTGTCTCAGTCTCTTCTGTGCCCTCCTCGCCACACTTGTGCAACAGTGGACCCGCAGATACCTCCGACTCGCTCAGACTACCACGACACCCATGCGTCGTGTGCGGACTCGCACTTACCTCTTCGATGGCGTGCAGAAGTTTCGTACCCCCTGGGTAGTCGAGAATGTCTCTCTCCTGATGCATGCAGCAATCTTCCTTTTCTTTGCTGGCCTTGTCGAGTTCCTTTTCGCCATCAATGACGAAGTCGCAACTGTCATCCTTGTGACTGTCTGCATCTTCGGCACTGTATACATTCTCATCACTGCATTCCCCGTGCTTTACTATCAATGTCCTTACCAGACACAACAAACCTCGTTGATGTGGTACACGGCACACTATCTCAGCATCGGTGCCCTGTCGTTATTTTCGTATTCCAGGAGGATCCAGGTCACGATTCAGCAGCTCCGGCACAGTGTACGCGAGGGCTATTACAACCATCTGGCGGACATAGCGGAGAGAGATAACACACTACAAATCGACGCAAAGGCTCTCAAGTCGGCGCTCACCTCATGTAGCGACGACAGTCAATTAGAAACCTTTGTGGATGCAATCCCTGGTTATTTGCGAGGTGGCACGAAATCTTACCGTATTCAAAATATCAGATCTCTACTTAATAAGCAGATGAACGACCCTGACGATTTCCCACTCTCCCCTCATCTTGACCTGCTATTGACTTCTTGCGTCGACGCCGACATAAGCATGGACAAAGGATTACGGCGGCAGCGGGCGATCACCTGCGCGCGTGCGATCGGGGAAATCTCGAAGGCGTCTGCAGACCTGACGACGTACTTGCCTATATCTACCTGCGGGAAACTGAGGCACCTTTCGCGAGATCACGACCCCACAATTGCGTTGGAAGCGTTGAGTGCCCTCGCGATCATGCAACACGCGCTCCTTGCACGATTTGACGACAAAGAGGACCTCGACAGGCACCCGAAAGCTTCTCAAGTACTTGATGCCATAGTTGGCGAGCGGCAGCATCATCTCCATCATGGACCTGGCGACAGGAGGCTCTTTATCATGACAGATTTCATATCGAGTGTCCACTCGCTCATTCCGCTTATGGAGAAACTGTCTTATGAAGATCTTGAGGCCATCCGGAAGACCCTTGAGAGACTTTGCGATAAGTCGGACCACGAAGAGTTCTCACCCGATGCCCAACGTAAGTTTGCCGAAAAATTGGCGGAAGTAATGAGTGATGTAGGTGAGGTGAAGGCAGAAGGTACGCTTTGGCTTGAATTTGATTCTTTTTGAGTATAAACTTAGGCCGCGGTCCCCCAGATCAACAATTGTCTAAACCGCCAATATTGGCATTTCAGAGGGCTGTCGAATTGGCCACATTGGAGCTGGTGAATGCTTTGGAGGTTGAGTTTAAAAATCTGCTACCCAAAGACTCGATTGCTTTTATTTGATTCTTCTATACTCAGGCCGTAGTACGAGAAGAGGTCCGAATTCCTTGTGAAGCGCGGTTCTATTGTTGTATCAATTAACTTTGTTTTCGTGTTTCCCGGTCTCCGTATATATTCCTGCAGCTCTTTGATATTTTCCCACGGGCGAGAGCCACCTTGCGAGCATCGTTGCTATGTGTTTCCTCTTTTGATTTTTTTTTGGGGGGGATACTTTGGTTTCCTTTGTCTTTGCTCTCAAGCTTTGCCGCCTTTTCTTTCCACTTTGTTTTGTTTTACTTTCTCTGTAGCATCTCTCCAGGGGTTGACGCAGGCAGATGCTTACTAATCTTCCCTTATTTGTCTAAATTAGTGGCGCAGGCGGCGCAGCCGCTCAAGTGTACATAATAGGAATACGTCTTTACTCTTTAGCCCGTCCACTTTTCATGGATTCAAGTGTCGCTAGTGAGCCTGTCAATCAAGGTGAGGAAATGGGAACATCGTTAAGGCCTTAAGGGTGTGGATATCCAAACCACATATCATTGTATTCCTCTCTAACCTATCCATTCTCCAGATTATCGAGATGGCGATGACCCTTCTTGGAAGATGTGGACTCTTTGTATCTCACAGACGGATAAGCTTGAAATCGCAATGGCCGAGCGGTGGAAGTATGATATGGGTGGGATTCTCTTCTATGTGCGTATGGAAAATCTTAGCTATATTACCTCCACTCACCTTAGCAAAGTGCTCTTTTAAGACGGATATCCTCTCCGCTACTGTGACCGTTGCCACATTCCTTGTCGAAAGTTTCAAGCGATCCTGAAGCTTGCGTAGGACATCCTCGTTCCCCTTGGGGAGTACTTCCAAGTCCAAGACAGCTATCTGGATTATGCCGGAACACTAGAACAGATTGGCAACACTGTCATGGACATCTGGACAACAAAATGCACCTGGTCCGTCAACACAGCCCTCACTCAAGCACAATGATGTCCAATGAGTGATCCTGGGTGATAAATATGGCTGCAAAGACGCTGCGGAAGCAAGTGTCAAGGAAGTTTTTATTGAAATTGGTCTTGACGCACTCTACTTGAAGTTGACACGTACATGCGCATCAAGGATCCCCATACCCATGGGTGTTTATCCACAAAGTAGCCTTCCGAATTATAAGCAAGGAGTCCTTAGTAGCCAAACCCCCAAGTCTCGTGATGTGGCACTGCGGCAACACTACTACAGTACAACTACTTCACATCATTTTTAATCTTTCATTTGTAGCTTATTATAGATCTTAAGTGCATTTTTTAGAGTGAATCGATGAGACCTTGCGCCACCTACGGTTTTTGGAAGTCGCGAGCCATGACCGGGATGACCCGTTTAAGGGGATGTCCGAGTCGCGGGAAGTGCTTAGCTCTCCCTAACAACTAACTCTTTTCTTTCTCAGGGCGATTACAAAATGCCTTTAGCCTCTACGGGTGTCACTTTAGATTAGCATCGGAAATCACGGAAATCACGGAAATCAAGCGGAATGCCATTCACCAATGGCAGATGCCCTGACTAGCCTTCCGGAATACGGATAAATACCATCTCAATCTCATCCACACACCTCCCTTCGCCCTCTCTTCGTTTCCTTATGGATTCTACCACCAAGACCGACAAAGACGCGGAGAAAGGATCCGTACCTGGAGCTCATGCCAGTGGTGAGTTGGTATGGGTTATTCATCGCTCATTCCCACACTAAAACTGTAAACGCACCTGCGGCCAGATCACCCAGACAGCACCGACCCTTCTTCGAAGATGTGGGCTCTGTGTATCTTGCAAGCAAACGAACATGATATGGCAATGGTTAAGCGCTGGAAGGCTGATATGGACGGAATCCTCATATATGTGAGTATGCTAAGATCACTTTCAATGGCCCTCAGTTACCTGAACAAAACGGTGCTTAGACCGGTGTTTTCTCTGCCACAATTGCCGCATTCATCATCGAAAGCTACAAGCTACTTCGACCTGATTCGAACGCGGATACCGCATTACTTCTTCGGCAAGCTACACAGCAACTTGCCGCAATCTCCAATGGCGTACACCTCGCCACCCCTCCGACGACCGATGACACGTTTCGGCCCGCACGTTATGCTGTCCATGTGAACATTCTGTGGTTCCTCAGCCTCTGTCTCAGTCTCTCCTGTGCCCTCCTCGCCACACTTGTGCAACAGTGGACCCGCAGATACCTCCGACTCGCTCAGACCACCACAACGCCCATACGTCGTGTGCGGACTCGCACTTTTCTCTTCGATGGCGTGCAGAAGTTTCATACCCGCTGGGTAGTCGAGAACATCTCTCTCCTAATGCACGCAGCGATCTTCCTCTTCTTTGCTGGCCTCGTCGAGTTCCTTTTCGCCATCAATCACGAAGTCGCAACTGTCATCTTTGTGACTGTCTGCATCTTCGGCGCTGCATACATTTTCCTCACCGCATTCCCCGTGCTTTACTATCAATGTCCTTACCAGACGCCACTAACCTCGTTGATTTGGTACACGGTACACTACCTCAGCATCGGTGCCCTGTGGTTATTTTCGTGCTCCAAGAGTATTCAGGCCACGGTTCAGCGGCTCCGGGACAATGTACGCAAGGGCTATTACAACCATCTGGTGGACGTAGCGAAGGACGATGAGGAACTGCTAATCGACGCAAAGGCTCTCAAGTCGGCGCTCACCTCATGTAGCGACGATAGTCAATTAGAAACCTTTGTGGATGCAATCCCTGGTTATTTGCGAGGTGGCACGAAATCTTACCGTATTCAAAATATCAGATCTCTACTTAACAAGGAGATGAACGATCCTGACGATCCTCAACTCTCCCCTCATCTTGACCTCCTCCTGACTTCTTGCGTCGATGCCGACATAAGCATGGATAAAGGATTACGGCGGCAGCGGGCAATCACCTGTGCGCGTGCGATTGGGGAAATCTCGAAGGCGTCTGCAGACCTGACGACGTACTTGCCTATAGCTACCTGCGGGAAACTGAAACACCTGTCGCGAGATCGCGATCCCACAATTGCGTTGGAAGCGTTGAGTGCCCTCGCGGTCATGCAACACGCGCTCCTTGCACGATTTGATGGTAAAAAGGACCTCGACAGGCACACAAATGCTTCTCAAGTACTTGATGTCATAGTTAGCGAGCAGCAGCATCATCTCCATCATGGACCTGGCGACAGGAGGCTCTTTATCGTGGCAGATTTCATATCGAGCGTCCGCTCGCTCATTCCGCTTATGGAGAAACTGTCTTATGAAGATCTTGAGGCTATCCGGAAGACCCTTGTGAAACTTTGCGATAAGTCGGACCACGAAGAATTCTCACCTGATGCCCAACGTAAATTCGCCGAAAAATTGGCTGAAGCGATGAGAGGCGAAGCTGACTCGGAAGTGAAGGCAGAAGGTACGCTTTGGCTTGAATTTGATTCTGTTTGAGTATAAACTTAGGACGCGGTTCCCCAGATCAACAATTGTCTAAACTGCCGATATCGGCATTTCAGAGAGCTGTCGAATTGGCCACATTGGAACTGGTGAATGCTTTGGAGGTTGAGTTCAAGGATCTGCTACCCAAAGATTCGATTGCTTTTACTTGATCCTTTTATTTTATCAATTAACTATTTTATCAATTAACTTTTGTTTTTGTCTCCGTATACTTCCTTGGTGGTAGCGATTACATAATAGGAATACGTCTTGAGCTCGTCCACTTTTCATGGATTCGAGTGTCGCTGGTGAGCCCATCAATCAAGGTGAGGAAGAGGGACTGTCGTTAAGGGTGTTGATGTCCAAACCGCATATCATTGCATTCCCACTCTAACCTATCCACTGGCATCCGCCAGATCATCGAAATGGCAATGACCTTTCAAGTTCTTTGAAGCCATGGACTCTTTGTATCCCACAAACGGACAAGCTTGATACTGCAATGGCCGAGCGGTGAAGGGCTGATATGGGTGGGATTCTCTTATATGTGCGTATGGAAAATCTTAGCTATATTAGCTCCACTAACCTTTGCAAAAACTAAAATGCTCTTTTTAGACGGGTATCTTCTCCGCTACGTTGCCACATTCCTTGTCGAAAGTTATAATCTATGCTGAATCTTGAGTTCGACATCATGATCCCCGCTCCCCTCGGGTGGTACTAGTTCCAAGCCCAACGCGACTACCTGGACTACACCAGAACACTGGAAAATATTGGCAAGATTGACATGGACACCCGAGCCATGGACACCTGGTGCATCAGCATGGCCCTCGCTCATGCCAATTATGCCCAATGAGTGATCCTGGATGATAACTATGCCCGCAAAGACTCCGCTGCTGAAGCATGTCTCAATGAGGTTTTTGGTGAGATTGGTCTTGACGCACTGTACTTGAAACAGAGGCACACATTCACGTCAACGCGCTCGTTTACTCCATCCCAGTCCTGTTCCCGGAGGCAAGGAGTTCCAACGGGGAGGTCGTGCTACGTCTTGATTTCCAGAGTCTGTAAGTGCCAGATATCACATCGGGAATCGCTGGGGATATTGGTGCTGACTTCGATCATATGGCCCTCCGCGGACCTTTCCCTCAGGGTCTGAAATAAAGAGGACCCTTAAGGAGTTCATTGGCACACTTCCAAGCCTTCTGCAATCGAAATCCTGTACCAGCCTCCGAGTCACGTACGATGGTGCCATCACAACACAGGTGCTCCTCTTTGGTGAGCATATGCTCGCAGCAGAGCACATTGTGTGCTGCTGCATTCTACTAGCACTGTCCCGGGCCCGCTCTACCGATAGCACCTCGGCAGCGTTATGGCGCTGCTTCAACCCCATCCCATCTTGCACGACACCCTGACCACAACTACCGCACTAATGTTTAACGGTGCTTTCAGAGACAAGGATATTATTAGCGCATGACCAGGTGCCACTTGAGAATCCCATACCCATGGGCATTTATGGACAGGAATTGTACGTGCATGGCTCAAGTTCTGACTAACAAACTTACCTCGGCAACCTGTGGTGTGCTTAGGTAGTAGCACAAGCATCATTTGAGTAATATATATAGGACATGTTTATTATAGATAATGCACCCACAACATGACAAACGCCGCAAAGCACTGGCATCTCCGAAACAACCATGAGTCCTCATTGGCTGACTAAACATCCAAGTCCCGTGATCGCGATTGCATGGGACCCGGCAACCCTCCTACCATCACAACGACCTCACATCATTTCTAATTTTATACTTATAGCCTTATTATTATAGATGTTAAGTGCATTTTGGGCCAGGGAATTGACGAGAACTTACGCCACCTACGGTTTTTGGAAGTCGCCAGCTATGACCCGTTTTAAGGTATGTCGCTAGAAGTGCTTCCTGCCAAGAAACTCATTTCTTTTTAGGGCGACATGCAATGCTTTTAGCCTCTACGGGTGTGACTTAAGATTGGTATCGGAACTCACGGAAATCACGGAAACCAAGCGGAACCTGATTCACATGCCTTGACTAGCCTTCGCAATACGGATAAATAGCATCTCAAACTCAACTACACCCTTCCCTTCGCCCTCTCTTCATTTCCTTATGGACCATACCAGTAAGACCAATCAAGACGCGGAGAAAGGAACCTCACCTGGAGTTCATGGTGAGTAGGTTTGGGTCATTGCTTGTTCCCGCACTAAAGCCGTAAACGCACTTGCGACCAGATGACCCAGACACCGATGACCCTTCTTCGAAGATGTGGTCTCTCTGTAACTCGCAAGCCAACGAGCTTGATACCGC
>QLPA01002142.1:0-19191 GCA_003313945.1 Lactifluus pinguis | reverse complement strand
GCTCGTAGAAGGCCTCGCACGATGTCGAGAAGTGGGATTTGGAATACGGGAGCTCGATCGAGAACATCAACATGATTAAGGTCCACCGCACCTGCCCTTTTTGACCGCGTGTGCTTCTTTCCACCTGTTTCTTTGTGTCAGTGATAGCTTCGTGCCCTGCTTCGTTTCTAGTCCCCTTGACTATAGCATTACATCTGCATTTGCGCTACCATTATCTACATCAACCACCGTAGCTACAAACTTGAAATGACACACGGTATTGAGAGGAACGACCCGGAAACTCGCATTCAACTCAGCCACACCGCCAAGAACCCCAGAAAAAGAATGAGATACAAACAGAGATACACTGTGTGTCAGGAATATTCCTGTACCTGTCCGGTTGACCAGCTCACACCCGCATCGACCACCCGCATTTCGACTTGGTCAAAGACAGCAACAGTGCGGACGATGCCGAATCCAAGGCTCACAAAGAGCGCGACGCTGTGCGTGTTGGTCGTCCCGATTCGCGCCACGAGTGACTCTTTTCGCACACCCAGCTTGGAGCACGCGTAACCTAGCAGCAACGCCAGCGCAGCACGCCCGCGTCTTTGGCCACGGTATGCGGGCTCTACAGGTGCAAGTGAGATGGGCATCCCATTTTTAAAAACGGGTAAAAGGAAGACGTGGCCACGAACCGGCTATCATCACCTCGCACTCGACTTCAAACTCGGGATCCTCACGTTGGTTCTTGAAGAAGAGATTCACATCACCGATCATAGGGAGTGCTCTGATATCGTCGTTGGTGAGCTCGAGACCAGCGGGTGAGGAGGGCTCTAGCGGACGTGCAAGGACAATGAATGTAAGTTCTGTCAAAAAAAAAAGATGAGGTAGCTGTAAAGGAGTTGGTGAAAAATTTGTTACGCACTGTCCTCGTCTTCCTGCCAACCCCCTATTCACGTTCCATATTTAATCGGCATTCCGGTGGACTGGGAGGTCCGAATCACCAGAAGGGGGAGTTAAAGGCAAAGGACTCACGTTGCATCGCATACTCCTCCTCTAGTGTTAGCTCCTCGCTCGCGGTGAGGTCGCGTAGTTCCGCGCTCTGCATCCATGCGTGATACGTCTGTGGTCATGTTGAGTGCCGTAGGCGCAAAGCGAATCACCCCAGGCCAAAAAAAAAATGCCGTTGACCGACCTCGACGTGTTCTGTTCTAGGGGACGACAGGTACTAGTATTGACAACGAAAAGGACTGCATACATACCGATAGGGAACTAGAACGACGGTATCTCCGACGATTGCCGTGTGCGCGTTGACTTTCATCGCGATGCTCGGTGGAGGTGGAAGTTGCGGTCTTTCCGGGCCGAGTCCCCCAAAGTCAGGGACTGTCTGAGGTGGCAACGGCGAATAATCTCGCTTGCCGTCGTGGTTGGCAAGCGGAGAGTTTCAGATCAAGTAATCCGTTTTCACAAACTCCCTACGTCCAATAAGCGTTTTATTACTGTAATCGCTCTAATCCCTCGATAACTTGAAACTGACAAGTTGGTACTCAAACCAAAATTGCTTGTAATACAACGGAGAGTTCCATCGAACAGGAACCACATCGGGGCATCATCGATACATCATCCTCAGGCTCGTTTCAGGGCCCCAGGTTTTTCTTGATGGACATCCAGTTGAGAGACACGGCTGCGCAGCTAGTAGCGAGGAGAGACGCCATGGCGAACTGCCACAGATCCATACACTTCACAACTCAGTGTAGGTATAACATTTACAGGGGGGGGGGCGCAAAAGAGGGATCAGATACCATTGGTACTTGGAGAAAAAGTAAAGTCGCCATAAGTCGGCTAGGTTAAAGATCTGGGATGCATATATGTTGGATAGCGGCGGTCGAGGCATGAGCGGTCATGCAATCACAGCCAAAAAGAAGTAGCAAGTGTAGCTGGGGCCTAAGGCAACGGGTTGGAGCAGTTTTGACTACGGCGGAAAAGATTCAGTGTCTATCTTATCGACGAGGGCTACTTCTACTTCTAAGCTGTGGACTGGCAGGATCAAAGTCGGAAATGAGTCGGTGAGAGAGATGATGGCGATTTATGCCTCACCATGCTTGCTTGTTCCTCCAAAGTGAAGATAAGTTTGTACAGTTGCATCTATCCTTTTTTCCTGTGGTTGTAATTCGTGACCCAACCAAACGTCCCAAGGCGCAGCATGGACAGACCAATGGGAACGGCGGCTGAGGGTGGCAGAAGGAGGTACGTAATAGTATCCCACGATACCATTACCGTTCTTGTCCGCGGTTTTGCTTGGCCCGTCATTCACCCATTCGCGACGACGACGACGACGGCAGACCTTACATACACAATCGACGCGTCTAACACAGCAAGATTCGAAATTATATCAATACCGTGACTTTGTGACCTGTAGTACGTCTAACAGGGCCATTTCGTGGCGGTGGCACCTTTAACCAATTCGCTATCAGAGTCGGATTAGTGCCCGTCTCCCGCACTGTCGACCTGGAGAGATGGAGGGCCCTTATACCCCCTCGACCCCAACACATCTAAATGGCACTAACGGCATCAACGGAACTAGTCCTACCCCCCATGACGAGGCTGCGCCATCGTCCTCATTTGATCCTGGCATCTTCCGCACCTATCTTCTCTCTCTCCTTCCACCTGTACTTGGGGCATCCCCAGAAGAAATCGACTCCATATTCGATGGCGACTTTGACGAGCGTGTGGCACGATTTGCTGGCGAAGGCATAGGAGTTATCTATATCGTAAAGAGAAGGGATGAAGTCGAAGGCACGTCGTGCATCATCTTTGCACCATCTCAACTTGCCAATTTTTACAGATGACATGCCTCCTACGTTTTCGTTTGTCATCACGCCTCACCTCACGTACACGCCATCGAATAGTACGACGCTCGCGTTGATTAAACGGGGACCAACGCTTGACCCGATAACACCCCTCGCCACTCAGCTTCACCTACTCAACCTTTTCGGCAGCGACGAGACACCGTACGAAAGTCTACACGCTGTCGTCAGTAGTGGTGTCAAACCTTGGTTTGACGCGTTTGTTGGGGCGCGTGGACAGGGCAAGGACGGCGACAACAAGATGGGTGAGTCCCTTTTCAGATCATGACCCTGGCCACATACGTACAGTGAAATGTACGACGTGGAATTTTTGTGGTTTGCGGCGTGTCCGTAGCTATTCGGCACTCGCGCGATATCTGCGAAATACGCTCATACATTTTTGGCAGGTATCCCAATGACGAAGAAGAAATTCGCTGAACTCGAGCTTTCCCTATTGCATCTCCAACAGAACGTCGAAATTCCAGAAACCCACCTGATTATTCATCCTGTCGTCCAAAAGGCTGTCGAACAAGTATATACCATTCGCTGAATGCCAGTGAGAGCCTGATTAACGCTTGACAGGCACGTACCACTGGCGCCCGACCGAATATATCCCACCTACCTACCAAGCTTTTGAATGACAGTACATTCCTCAATACCCTACATGCGCACGTCAACGCGTGGATCAAGTCTATCCAAGCCGTGACAAAACTTAATCGCGATGTTGCGTCGGGCACAGCATCTCAGGAAATCAATTTCTGGCTTTCTCTGGAACGGGCACTTGAGGGGATTGAGAACCAGCTCCGGAGCGAGGAAGTGAACATGGTTATGGAATGCTTGCGTAACGCGAAGCGATTCCATGCAACAGTCTCTTTCATCGCCGACACCGGTCTTAAGGACGCCACGGATAACGGTATGCACTTTGTATATCGCGTATAGACGAGAACTGATTGCAGTATGTCCAGTACACAAATACAATCAATTGATGAAGGATTTCCCCCTAAATGAGTTGCTATCTGCACCAGATGTCGATAAAATTCAAGAAGCGCTCATTCTCATCTTTGGCCACATCAATCGCAAATTGCGTCTCTCACCCTATCCGATCCGCCGTGCGCTGCCGCTCGTTGAAGCGATCTCGCGTGACTTTAATGACCAGCTACTTCGCATCCTTACCTCCCATCGATTGCTCTACACCCCATACGAGACCTTCGAGCGCCTCCTCGCGCAGACAACCACAATCTTCCGCACGTGGGATGATCTCATCAAGGAATTCACGAACGTTGCCCGCGAAGTCACCCGAAAGCGGTCGGAGAGATTTATCCCGATCAAGGTCCAACCTGCCCACGCCAAGTTGCAGGAACGAACGCGGTACTTGAAAGAATGGAGGAAACAACATGAACAACTTGCCGTGATGACGGGTCCTACGAAGGGACTTGGCGGTGTTGGGGTGCAGGTCGGTGGGATGGACATGGAAGAAGAGGTAAAGGAGGCATATGAGGTGATGAAGCGGATTGACGTCTTGGATGTTTCCACTGGTGAGTCACCCATTTATCTGTCAAAGCTGTGTGGCTGATGAAGGTGCTTAGAGGGCACTGAGATATGGGTCGCGGCAGAAAACGCGTACAATGAGCGCGTTGCGAGAGTCGAGAACCAAATCATTTCCCGGTTGCGTGATCGCCTGGGAACAGCGCGTAATGCAAACGAGATGTTCCGTGTCTTTTCAAAGTTCAACGCGCTGTTCGTGAGACCAAAGGTGCGGCCACACATCTTTTCTGTCGTCGACCTTACCCGCCATCTCACATTTTTTCGTGTCATCAGATTAGAGGGGCCATTCAAGAATACCAGACTCAACTCATCGACTCTGTCAAAGAGGATATCAAACGCCTTCACGATAAGGTATGCATATCGTTAATAATCTTCTGTGTCCGGTTTTCATGTCTACCCTAGTTCAAAACGCAATACCGATATTCGGAAGCGTACCACATGTCCCAAATGCGCGACCTTCCTCCCATCGCGGGTACTATAATTTGGGCACGGCAAATCGAGCGACAATTACTCACTTACATGAAACGTGTCGAGGATGTACTCGGTAAAGGCTGGGAGCTGTACGCTGAAGGCCAAAAGCTCCAGGCTGAATCAGCCGCATTCCGTCGCAAGCTCGATACACGGCCAGTATATGAAGCATGGCTCCACGACATTAATCGCCGCGACATGGGTGTCACCGGGAGGCTATTCGAAATCGTTCGCCTACGTGGCGGCGGCTTCCAGTTAGCAGTCAACTTTGATCCGCAGATCATCACGCTGTTCAAGGACGTGCGGAACTTGCTCTGGCTCGGTTTTCAAGTACCTCATGCGATCACGAACATGGCTAAAGACGCGAAGCGAGTATATCCCCACGCAGTCAGTCTGATGGAGACCGTGCGGACATACGGGCAGACACTCGACCTTGTGGAGCATAATAAGGGGATCGAATGGCTCGTGGCGGAATACCGGAATGAGGCACAGCGAATGGTCACGAGAGGTCAGTTTAGCAGGTGCCTTTTGCTTAGCTACCCGCGAGCCGTTGCTGATCGTAAGTTACGACAGGTATGAACATCGGGTGGGAACATTTCGTGAGCCAATATGATGCTGCGCGCTTCGTGTCATCGGACGGGCGGGACACTCGACATATTCAGTTTGTCCGAGAGTTTGCAAGCGTGGTATCCGTGTTACAGGTTTGTGCTGGGTTCTCGGGGTCTCAATGCGCTGCTGATAGCCTTGCAGGACAAGACGAACAATGTCATAGATTTATATAAGGATATCCTGCGAGCGGTGGAGGATTTAGCGACGTGCTCATACACGACAGAATCGTTCACGGAGCTACTGGGCCGAATTCAGGCTGCTGTCAGTCGCGTGACAACGTCCCCTGTTGCCTGCTGAAGCCTTGGTTTCTAGATCGATAGACTCAATCTTGAGGGATACGCAAATTTGGACCACTGGGTTGCCGAGTTGGACAAGAAGATCGAAGGAATCTTCCTTCAACGACTGAAGCACGTCGTCCAAGTGTGGTGTGCCGAGTTCGACCGCTCCGCGGATGACGGTGAGCTTCGACGCGACCCCGTTCCGAGTAAACGGCGTGGGGAGAAGCAGCGCGGAGAAAAAGTAGGCGCTTCATTCAGTTAACGCGGACTTTTTGGTCACTAACGTCACTTAGTTCTTGGAAGGGAGTATGGCCCTTAAGCCTATCGTCCATGAAATTCGAATACAGAATCAGGTCATCTTCCTCGATCCTCCAATAGAATATGCGCGTCAAACATGGCTACAGCAGCTACACGATTGGCTTGGTAAATACCTATCCTGGTTGTACCCGCGCCTGAATTCTCACGCGATGTCTAGGTATTGTTTGCCGGCTACGGCGGATCCAGAGTTCGAGATACGAAATCGGACTCCAGATGCAGGGCGGCATGGCATCGGAAACATTGTACACCTCCTTGGTGCGTACTAGCTCGATGATCCTGTGCGGACCTACCAAACTGACTTTTTGCTCCCAGCTCACGCAATTCACAGACGACACGTTGCAACGACCATTTGCGCTGATCGAAGCCAAGGTACAGCAACTGAAGGAATACGTCGCCAAATGGTTGCAGTTCCAGTCTCTGTGGGATCTCGAGGCGGAATACGTCTTCAACCGTCTCGGTGATTCACTCGCGCATTGGCAACAACTTTTGACCGAGATCAAGCGTTCCCGTAACCTGTTTGATACGACCGAGACGCAGAAGGAGTTTGGCGTGTGCGTCGTGGATTACGAGCAGGTGCAAGCACGCGTGAATGCCAAATATGACGCGTGGCAACGTGATATCTTATCACGCTTCGGTATCAAGCTCGGAAACGTGATGAAAGAATTGCACGCTTCCATTCTCAAAGCACGGAATGATCTCGAACATCAGTCCATCGAGGGCCTAGTAGGTGGTGGCGGCGGCGGCTCCTCACGGCGAGTTGTCTGAGGGCTAGTAGTATCTTTTCCTCCTTCATGCATTTACCTCCTGTCTCTCCCCAACCCACTTTCTTTTGTTTTATTTTCATCGGTTTCGTTTTAGCATCAGCTACCATGTACTACCCAGATCTCTTTTAATGACATGATGGAATTTCTACATTTCCCACAGGTCTCCCTGCTCGAACTGGTGTCAGAAAAAAAAAAGCCAATTTTATCTCCCCTAGCATAGGAATGCGAAAGATTACTGTAGTAAAAAAAACATATGGAAGTACGGGAATATTTTGTGATAAATAGAAGCGAGTCCACGAAAATCATAATTAACCGATTATGACGTGACTGAACCCGGGTGAGTGGACCCGGCAATCCTCCCACTCCTACCCCCAAAACACCCACCCAGAAGTCGCCCCTCTTTACGCGTCATGTCGCTTAAGGGGGACGTGCGCGACGATGAGCTCCTTCATATTCTTGAAAATTTCTTCTGTTTCTTGTACAAACACCTTGTGCGATTCCAAGGTACCCAAGCGCATGTGGTCCTGCCAAGCGCGCCCAAAAAAAAAAAAGAAGGTTGGAGGGGGGAAAATTGGTTCCGGTTGGCATGATGATGATATGAACATGAGAAAAAAAAAAAAAAAAGATGTGTGAAAAAAAAAAAAAATTACCCCGCGCCCACCGCCTCGTGTGTAGTACGTACGTACCTCGACAGTTTTCCAACCGGCAATGTAAAGACCCCTGGTTCCGTCCCCGGCGGCGACTCCCCAACTGAGCGCGATGAAACCTTGCATTTGAAGCGATTCGATGCGGTACGTCACCCGACGGATTTTCTCCTGAGTCGTCGCCGGATCTTCGTCGTCGACCTTGTACACGTCCAATTCCGTCACGGGTCCTTCCAGACATCGTTTCGGGTTGCCGGACATGCGGACTATGCAGTCTTCGGGTAGGGGTGTATTTGCGAGCGCCTGGAGTCTCTTGGTGAACGTCGGGTAGGATGGGTCTGCTTTGACTGCCGTAGCATGCGAATGGGATTTCCATACTTTGTCGCGCCCCGCCCCCCCCCAAAAAAAAAATTTTTTTTTTTAAATGTCGATTTGATTTCCGCAAGCACAGCGAGGGAAGGGGGTGATTAATTCATAAAAAAGAAAAGAGATAAATGGATGGCCTAGCTAAGCCCAAGGGAGGGTAAAGTGGAGATTAAAGGACTTACAAAGGAACAAGAAAAAGTCGGTAGCCTTCTCTACAGACGCGCCCCAGTATTGAGCTTCCAACCCCTTTTCCCTGTAGATATACAGGTATTAGCCCTGAGGTGAGGCGAAGCTAAAAGAAATTGAAACTTTGGAAAAAAGGGGCAGAATGGGCTTACTTCCACTCCTGTGCAATGTTCCGGACCGCGCAGAAGAGGGATGGATCGGCCACGCATTGCTTGTTAGCGGTAAAGTAGACGATCTGGACGACTGGTTGTTCAAGTTTCATGGTATAGGAGGGAAAGGAGAGAGCAAAGAGGAACTGATTTCAGTGGCGTATGTGGTGTAAGAAAATCATCCGTCAGCCGTGATTGGGAACGATCCACTTATGGGGTGACGACGAGCGGAAACTGTCTAAATTAACCTTGAACCTAACCAGACAAGACCCTTGGGACAAGACAAGACAGGGGGAATAACACCAGTAATTTACGGGAAAATCCGGATTGATTATTGCTCAGTTAAGTGAAACAACCATCCTGACAACGACGCAGACAGACACGATCATGATCGTTTAAGCTGATAGAATATACAGTCGCTGTAATCTACATCATATATCCGAGTCAGTAATCAGATGGATGTGGTACCTTCATGTCGTTCGAAACAGATATAATGGATCTGTATATGTTTGGCATAAGAAAAGAACTCTTCGCAGTGCCGCCTAAAGTTTTGGTGACTCTCTTCTTCACTGGCTCCTAACTTCACGTTTGCCTTGTCACCAGTCCCTAGTCAGTTTTGTCCAGTGGGTGTCATACACGTGCACGACATAAACACACCTCGCTGCTTTCCCACCCTGAAAAGTACACGATTGACTTTGCGTCGTCCAAAGGTGACGCGTACGCCGAACCGAAAAATCCATCCGGACGTATGGCTCTAACGTCAGCGATGATCGACTCCAGGGAGCTAGTCCAGGTGTCCAAATGTTGAACGTCATCTAGCACCGTGATTGCAAACACCGTGATAGGCGCCCCGATGCAGGGCAGGAGCGGGCGATCAGAAAAGTGCAGATGGAAGACAGTTTTCCTGGAGGGGTCTTCGACGAGCGCGTCGAGCCTGTTGACCAGCTCAGCGTGATAGGATGGTGTCCCCTCTTTCATCACGCATTGCTCAAACGAGTCCCAAACTATCTCCATGCGGGGATGAGCTAAACGTCGAGACCTCATACAGATGGGCCTACTTACGCAGCAACCACGAGAACTTTGAGGGCTCCTGGACGCTACGGCCCCAATGCATAGCATTTACCCTGCCATGTCGTCAAACTTTGGTGACCAGATTGCCCATGCAAAGTCGGACGTACGTGGTCGTCCTCGCGGCCATGTCACGAACCTCCTTGAAGAGCCCTGGATCATCCATGCACCTCGTGTTCGCACGAAAGACCACTAATTCGACAAAAGGGGGAGTAAGTGTCATGGTGATCGCAGTCGCGATCGACAGATATGTAATTGAGCTTCTGCAATAGCTACAACGATCATGAAAACCATAAAGGACCCATTATATGCGGCTCACGTACGACAGAAAACCGTGTGGGTATGGCAGTACTCTGTATAGGGGATTTCCTAGACCAGGCTCTGAACGGTAGGCACAAGGCAGCGGGGTGGTGAGTCAAAAAATAAGAACATTTCGACAAAGCCCGCGTATTAGTAGGTGAGAAACTGTTGAGGTGAGGACTCAGGTCTAACTGAACGATTTTGTGCGAGCGTTTCAAAATTTCCAATCTTATCCAGCGGAGCTTGAATTTGCTCCTACCCTCGCCTTTCATCTCATCGTGCTAACCGGTTTGGTGCTGAGTTAAAGTTCTAGTTTTGGTTCTGGAGTTTTGACACAATTATCATATACAGTATAAATTGAAACATCCACTGAGAGAGCGTAAAGCCAGTGCATAAAAAAAAAGTGCCGGATACCAGTGCAAGTTACCACATGTTCCTGGACAAGAACTAGATTTTGTGAACCGTCGCCACAGGAACAAGAGCTCCCGAGGCTCAGACCGGGGCGCAACTTTGGCACTGGCCTCTTTGTCTCATGAGCCACTCCCGAGTCCCGCCGAGCTCGATTCTCACAAGGTGGAGACAGGTGTTACACATTTCATATTTCCCCAGCGTGGTGGGCGACTCTCAACAATTCAAAGCTTGCGGACAGCAGGTACTAACGAAAATCGCTAAGGTCTGTACATTATTGAGGCCGATAGAAGCGGCGGATCCATCTGATGTTCTAAAAACATCTGAGTTCCCCGACGCGAGCCCAAGCACGGGTGCGCTTACGCCATAAAGAGGAGCGCGTCGCTTTTCGAGGAACCAAGCTCGGTATTTCGAAGCCACAGATCGCGTCGGAAAAGCGACCTAGTAGCTCGTCGTTTTACGTTCACTACCTAGTACCCAACTCGGAACCGACCTTGTCGGGGGTCGGGTTCGGCGACGAGTGTCAAGTCCGAGGCCAGGGACGTGTGACATGGATATTGCGTTACTTTTCCATGTGGTGCGACATTGCCTGTTGCCACGACATATCTCTCCCATCAGAGGAGAGTGTCGTCGTCGAGCTAGGACGCGGTACGGGATACTGTATGGAAAGCAATGGAAGCACGCATACATTTCCAATATTTTCTATGCACGGTGTTCACAGAGTTTGAAAATCCCTCATTTTTGGTGAGTAATTGTTCCCCCTTTCTCGGACTGCATTGCTGACGAGCACCTAGCTACTCAACGTTAATGGTATCTGCATGAGATACTTCTCACTCTTAATGCAAACATACTCCATCATTGCCATTCACCCCGACTGTCTCCCCATCATCCTTCTTCACTATGCTACCGCGACCCACATCAGGTACCTATACTAAGTTAACTTATCTCCCCATTCTTCTCGAGACCCTTTCCAAGGCAATGTATTCCTGGCCACTCTTCCGCTTGTCCATCACGCCCAAGAGCGTTTCAAGTGGAAGCCGCCCAACGTTGACTGCACTCTGTGTACAGCCTCGCTTCAGCCCTCATGCATCTCGCGTATCTCGGAAGGCAGGTACGTAGCGCACCATGGCGTGGTGCTGGTGTGGGGTGTGGGTCGGGGCGATGGGAAAGGAGAGCGAAGGCTCAAGTTGGTCATCATCGGGCGTGGAGTTGGCTGCGTTTATACATTTTACAAACACAAAGATGTTCCATCATGTCTTTATCACTGCCGCGGTGATAATCTGCAGTCAATATAATGAATCGATATTTTGAGACTGGGCATAAAGTTACTGTAGTCCCCCGGAGCCACCCTCTGCCAAACTGCCTAACATGTCTCCGAGCTATGACAAAAATGGTAAGTACTTAGAAATATCCAATTAGGCTCACTGGCAAATACGTTGATTGCGGCCCATTCTCCCGACCAGACAATAGCATCGCACGCTCGTCATTCCCTCATACCTTTTTGATGCCGACGCATGGCAGCTCCATAGGCTCAAAAATAGTTGCACAGGAATCGTTTATGGATTCGTCGAGGATCATATCAACGATTGTTGAGTTGTACCGTCCAGGCCTAGTGCTCGAACGAGTGTCCATCAAATCGCTTCCAGACGATGTCCTACTGGCCATATTCTGTCAAGTCCGACTCTCCAAGCCGTATCATAAATGGCACTTGAATTGGCCCAAGTTGGTGCAAGTATGCCGAAGATGGCGATTCGTCATTTTTGCGTCGCCACTCTGTCTCGAATTGCAACTTTTTTGCACACCAAAAACGCCAGTGAGGAAGCTGCTCAACATTTGGCCAACCCTTCCTCTCGTAGTCAAGAATGACTCGGAACGGTCGGGCGAGGTCCGCGAGGACAAATTCGAGAACCTCATCGACGCATTGGAGCGTCGGGATCGGGTACAGGAAATTACTATCAGAGATCCACGAACCCAGGATGGTTTCTGGGAACGAATAGCGACGGCGCTGCAGGAGCCATTTCCGGAATTGACATTTCTTTTGCTTGACTCTTCTGATGTGTTACACCTTCCCAACACATTCTTGAATGGATCTTCCTCGCGTTTACAACATCTCATGTTCTGGGCAATCTCATTTCCATCGTTGCCACGATTCCTCTTGACTACCGGAGACCTCACATCCCTTCATCTTTTCAATATACCCGATTCTGGGTACATTCCACCTGTGGCAATGGCAACATCCCTCTCCTTGTTGCCGAGGCTCGAACGCCTCAGCATCGAATTCAAATCTCCGACGCCCCACCCTAAACGAAGAAACCGACCTCTACCGCCACAGACCCGGTCTGTTCTCTCCGCTCTCACTCAGTTGCAATTTCGAGGTGTCAGTGAGTACCTGGAAGTTCTCGTGGCCCGATTTGATGCACCTCTACTCAAGTTCGATCACTTCAAGATAGTTTTATTCCACCAACTTGTCTTTGATATCCCCCAAACTATTCGGTTCTTTGGTCACCTAGACTCATTCAGGACGCCCAGTCTATCCTTGATGTTTAATACACAAAAATCTTCCTATTTCCCCTCTGAGGCTGTCTTCTTTCCATCCGATATGGAGCCCCGTCCATTGGCATCGATGGGTCAGAGTTGCTCGTGGCATATCATATGCGACACTTTAGACTGGCAAGTCTTTTCAATGGCACAGATATGCAGCCAGATTCTGTCCTTCCGATCTAGCGTGGAATCGCTCGTCATAGAGTGCAAAATTTGGAGCGTCCTGCCAGAAACCGAGATAGATCCGACGGTATGGCTTCAACTGTTTCACTCATTTCCCTCTGTCCAGCGCCTTCAAATAACTTCCTACCTCGAGCAGTCCATCGCAGCTGCGTTAGGAGGGCTCACAAGAGAATCGGTCGCCAATGTATTCCCCTCGCTACATAGCCTTGTCATTGTGACACATAACATGTTACGCCACATTGACACTGCGCCACCACTGGAAGGCATACAGTCATTCGTCGCCGCCCGCCAGCGTAGTGGCCACCCCGTAGCTGTCTCTCGCCGCAAGTGAGGACACCATAAGGACAGCGCAGCCACTGTCCTAGGGGTCCTTCGCATTTGCTTTTTTCCACTCGCTCCCTTTCCTCCTTCTACCATCTATCCTCGTCCAGTCATTTTTTGTGCCTGGACGCGATTCCTGACCGCCTGTGTGTCATCAACCTGTGCCCTTCACCCCGCCTTGCACGCCACAACGACATATCGGCCATACCACCTTTATGCCCTGGCTCAGTGCTATGTTACACTGGCCTGCCTTGCGTTTACTCGCTGGTCCCTCTGTGTCATTTATCCCTTTTGTCTCCCACATCTCAGTCTCTTTACCACGCCTCGCATCGCGTTCTATATTAGTTTGGGACCCATTTCTTGTTTCCTTACCACGCTCTACTTTTCCTTGCGTTTCGACATCCCAGGTTAGTTTGTTCCTAGCTCGCGCCTCGTCAGTTACCTTATTCGTTTGTGTTATGGTATCTCCCGCAACACGTATGATAAAGCCGCGGTCCTCGAATTTACAGGACTGGAGAAGGGGGATGGCGGGTAGCCATCGTGCTGCACGCGCGTGTTGTTCCATCTCTCTTGTATGCTATCGGCTTTTCCGCCCACATCGTATCGTTGCTTGTAATACCAAAGACGTGTCCATTTGGACGAGCGTACTTTTTTCTACTCCATCCAGATGCCGTTGTTTCTTATCGAGTAGGAACGGCTGGCCAATACAGTACTTTGCACGTGAAGCAGAGGTAGTCAGGCACGGGCTGTCAACATATCAAGTTATATATAGCAAGGGAAAGTGCACGTTTAACTTGAATATCCATACACACGGCAACAATGTTCCAACCTAGGAAAAATGGTCGACATAGATAACAGACCTCAGGAAGAACAGCAAGTGCTTCTAAATGTCTTCTTTTGGCCAATCATACTTCGATCAAGACCGGTCATACTGCTGTTCCTTACCCCAACTCGCAGTTCGGTCACTAGATGAGTCGCTTAGACATCCCGGTATATTGAATCTCGGTCATTGTAAGCCTGAGGTCTTCACTCATGCGTGCGTAGAATGTACAAGTACACAGTCCCTGATGAGAGATACAGATAGTGCTGGGGTGGCGTTGATCCACCGCTAAAATGAAACAACGAAAGAAAGAAGAGTGAAAGGGAATCTGCCAATAAATAATCGAACTTGAAAAGACGTAATCAGATGTGTCAATAAAAAGTACAGTCGTCTGCAGGTAGATTATGTCATGGCCATGTACGTGGACCAAAAGTTTGACCCGGAGGGAGTGTCTTGAGGGGAGTCGACCTGAAATCGGCCGTGTTCTGCCATACAGTATTGCCCCACCATTTGATGGTAATGCCGCCTTTTGGAAATTGCACAGAGAAGTAGATAACAACGAGAGCAATGACGACGCCCGCGTCAAGTCCCGAGGCAAGTAGATAGTTGTACCGCGTCCACCAACGAACGTGGTAGCGCCGCATGACGTGCTGGAAAACGAAGCCGACAAGTACCCATGATATAATGTTGATGCCATTTAAGGGCGGGACGTTGATAGCACCATTCAGTGCTACGGGGATGTTGACGTAGCGCCAGAGCGATCGGGGTTTACGGAGGGCAAGGTAATAAAATGGAATGGGTAGGAATCCCCCAATCAGGAAGGACCAGGTAATAGGGTAATAGCTGAAGAGGTCCCCCGTCAGTCTGTCATCATCAAGAGCGGATAAGGCCGCTCACATTGCTCCCGAGGAGAAGAATCGCTTCGAGCCAATCCCACCCCACAACATCGACGAGTTGAAGTATGTGTTGAGGTTTGGGCAGGTGAAGAACGACTTTTGATGGGGCTTGCAGACGTCAGGAATATTTGCTAGCGCCCACTCCCTCGCAAGGACTGTACTGAAGAGGGCGACAACTGAGCCAACGATTTGGACGATAAATACGAGACGCGGGGGGAGTTTCATATAGTGTCCAAATTTCAGGTCGTTGATGAAAAGGAGGGACTTGTCGACGAATTCCCCTGACATCGCTCGGAATACCATCGTGGCAATTGGATGGCCAGGGCGCATATAGCCTACGATGAACTCCGCCAAGACCTCCGTGAAGAACGACTCGCTGGTGAGAGCTTGGAGTATGCCCATGGGGATGACGAAAAGTATGCCAAGGATGATCGCAAAGATGAACATCCAAACTGGGAGCCCGATATGCAAAACTTCGATGGAAATGATGCCAAGGGCTAAGCTAAGAACGCCTACAGCGATATACCACCAGCGAGGAACTTCAGGATACTTGCGCATCAAGTAAGAATGGATGTCCTGTTCGTCCTTCAAGCACTTGCTAACCTGTTGGTAAATATTGCGGCGGTACCAAAGGAACGTGTGAACTAGAAGCGCAGGATATGTCGCAAATATGGCGCCGTAGCTGACAGCGTAGGTGATGGGCAAGTACATTGGAGAATACTTTTCATACTTGGCCTTGTCAAAGGCGCCGTTGGTGACAATAGAAGTGAGATTGTACGGGGAACCAGTGTTATCGAACGCCCGAAACACAGACACCGGCATATATTGCGAGTAAAACACGTTCTTGGCTATATTGGAGTGTAAATAACAGGTTCAGAAAGATGAGACGGAAAATATACATACCCCACAAAATGGGACAGATGATCCAGAATACCAACAGGAAACCGCCTAACATGTTGAGCTGCGCCCACCACTAAGCCATCAGGTAGTGAATTGCCTGTGCTGTGCTCGATGAGTGAACGGAACGTACCGGGACTACCAAGGGATTACCAAATGCGGCCACCTGGGCCCAGTCGAAAGTTAAAAGACCCATTCCGAAACCGCTAAGTGAGCCGAACAAGCTGTTCACGACGACGTTATTGGGAGCAATCCAGCACACCCAATTGAATATGCTGAGTCCAGTCCGATACCCTGGGAACCAGTAGTACACGAAACTGCACGCAATTGCGGTATAAAGGAAGCGCTCCCTTGACATGTGTTTGTCCTTGCCGTAGTTCGAATTCATGGTGTTCAGTAACGTGCAGCGAACAAGGACGCCCGGCCAAATCATGTTCGCAGGCCAAACAAGGAATTGGCGAAGACAACCAGCAATGGCGAATCCAAGGAGCTGAGGGGCTGATCCTAGGAGAACTTGACTACCAACAGACCATCTATGGCCATAGATGATACGAGAAGCAGAAGAAATATCCGTAATCGCTGTGCGGATAATGACGTTGATCATGATGGAGATGAGAGCATGTTCCTTGATGGTAAATGGTCCAGGATTCAATGAGAATGAGAATCCGAACACGGAAAATCGATATTTGGGGAGAGCCCAGTGCAAAAACTTGCCACACGGAAGGGTGATGATTTGGACGAGGGGGGCATTGATCAGGACAGAAGGATCTGGAAAGGTAAATCAATACCGTGACAAGAAGTCAGAACGGTCACATGAAACACAAACATCGCATCGAGATGACAGTATTAAAGGCTGGTATGATGAGACAGAAAGCCACACCAAGAAACCACCTGCAAAGAGTGCATAAATTAAGCAACTGTTTTCTAAGGAAACATACTCACACTCGAAAGGTATTTACGATCATGTCCGGATCATCGGTGTTCGAGACGGAAATGCGGACTTCTTCGTACGGTGAATCTCTGATAAAGCACAATGTATGAAAAGTTGCAATAAGGACAGCGAAGAAGGAAGACCGACTGGGCTTGTATTACTTCGTTCGAAGCATCGGCTTTTGAGCCCTGGTTGCGAAATGGCGACGGATGGGTGTCTGGATCATACCCTGTGGTAACACCTACGTTGGCGGAGGAGTTCGGCGAATATTCTTCACCAGCTACTAGTATCAATGACGATGAGTTGACTCGGTAGTCCCAATTAGGGTCATTGAAATGGTCGTCCTCAACATCTTCTGGGACATGGAAAACTTGAACAGAAGTTTCAGTCATGGTTGGAGGTTCTGTCTTTTAAGAGTCCTCAAGGGACCGGCTAGCCCGTCAAGCGAGAGGTAAGGAGGACCAGCACGAGTACCCTTCAAGTTCGACATGACCTCTTATAGTGGCTATCCTCCGACTGCCAGTGATGGCAGCCTCGGCCAGGAGAAGAGTTCGCCGAGCACAACACGCGCGGTCTAAGCCTAAGCGCAATTGTGAGTCAAGGCACACACGTCCCAGTTCTAATTGTCTTTCCAATACAATAGAACCTCCGCAAGACAACAACGTACGTCTAATGTAAGGTGGACCTTACCTGCAACCTCGAATTCAGCCACTTTCATCTTCAATTGAAAAACTCGTCCTCGCGCCTGCCCTAAACATCGACCTGATTGGGACGTCTCGACACCACCAATCACCGTTACTTGCATCTTTTAGCCCTCTTTTTCAGATTTTTCTATCATACTGGCGCTATCAGTGCACTACTCTTCCACCGCCCCTTCCCCTCTTTTGATGGACTATCGAGCAATGTCGCGCGCGAGGCCATTGCCGACGCAGCACCTCCTCGGCTAAACCCCCACATCCCATTTTACTTTGTCAATTGTTCGTTTCACACTACTTTAGGATGTCCTAGGGGGCAGTGCTTTCTAGCGTTGTCTTCAAGGACTTTCCCTTTTTCGTTGCTTGAACAACTTACAGAAAACATGTAAAAGGCCTTGCCCATTGGCGTAGAAGGGTATCCAATGAACTCCTCTTTCGGATCACTAATCTTGCCTCAAGTATTAAGGTCTTGTTTCGTCGTCCTCTCGTTCTTGTCTCTCTCGTCGCTCACTCAATTTCCATTCATTATGGCTCCAGCGCCTGCTACGCGTTCGAAAACTCAGACGCGCCCGTCCCTCGTTACTTCCCGAATCGATACAGTAACGCGCTGCGAGCATCTTCATCGTTCCCGCCCACGGCCCTCCTTGTTCGTATTGACTAACACTCAGCCTCCCCGAACGCGCCCGTGCTCTCCGGAGTACGTTCACTAATCTATTTACGCGCAAAGAATAAGAGATATCAAAACAAACTCATATGTCTGTAGCTTGCCAAGCATGCCAAGGCTTGCGCTGATAACCGTCACGTGAAGTAACTGCCGACTGCCAAGCTTAGGCCTTGCGTTGGATAAGACAGTTTGAAAAGATGTCTTTGCTCATGGAAAACTAGAAATGCAACCTTGGGGACAGTGGGAGTGAGGGGATGAGAGTTCGACATGTATATACCGTTATTTTACGTCACAATAGACATCCTTCAGATACAGAGCAAGGCTGAGCTTCCCACCTTGATTACCAACCTCACCACGAACAACTGGCTAGCGAGAGCATACCGACTCATGATTTTTCTTCCCATGTCATAACTGTGCAGGCCAGTCTGGGTTGACCGCTCCGAGTCAGTCCAATCAGATACGCTCGATTACGCGACGACCGAAACGCTGCCTCGACTTTCCGCCCCCGCACAACCCCACCCTCGCATCACACAGTAATACTATCCCTCGAGCGACCCTCTGCCAAACTGCCGGTGTCAATGGGTCCTACCGAGCATGCCTATGTCCCTCCGAGTCTGAGTCTCCATGAAAAAAAATGCTAAGTACTCATAATATCCAATTAAGCACCTTTCAGGCTCAAATACGTACGACTAACTGCGCCTCATTCTCCCGACCAGACAATAGTATCGCACGCTCATAATCCCCTGAGAGCTTTTTTATGCCGATGGATGACAGCTCAAACAATGTTCCAACCTAGGAAAAATGATCGACATAGATAACAGCCCTCAGGAAGAACAGCAAGTATTTCTAAATGTCTTCTTTTGGCCAATATCATAGTTCAATCAAGACTGATCATACTGCAGTTCCTTACCCCATTCGGCGGCTCTGCCTGTGTTTCCTCCGATTCCCAGCGTGTGACTACACGCTGTGCGATGTAGGCAAACACGCCCGAGACGTCCGCGCTCGTTTTAGCCAAAGTGAAGAATAACTTGGGTCCCAGAGGGGGGCGAGGTGGCATGCCTCGTGCTAAGGCTTGCACCGTGGCCTATCGCGCAGGCGTGATCGTAGGTGCGATGAATATCGATATCGTCCATGACGAGAGCGAGGGTCTCCGACTCGTGTGGGATTTAATATTATGAGCGTGTTGACATGGAGAAGACGAAGGGGATTGAGAACGCGAATTCAAAAATGGGCGCCATCATCGGAAAGGAGGGAGCGGGAGTGTGGAAGGAGGTGAAGCCCGTGTGGATCTAGCCGAGGGTGCCGCCATGCGCAA
>QLPA01002139.1:0-17362 GCA_003313945.1 Lactifluus pinguis | reverse complement strand
AAAGAGAACGCGATGAAGGCCTGTGAAGTCATCGTCACGGAACGCAAGACACAGCTCGAGGATTGTCGAAAAGATCTGTTGAAGAGACTCAAGCAGACCCTCGAGAAAGAAAAGGAGATTGGGAAGCGTCAGGACGACGAGCCCAAGGAATCTTTGTTCCGAGAGTATGTGCGGGTCTGTCGTACGGAGGGAGTCGGCGACGAGGATGGAACCAAACTCGTCACAGAGCTACTCGACACTGCGGGCGTCGGAGAGCACCGGACCTCTAATCAAGGTCGCAAGATGAAGGATGGCGAACGCAAGGCGACGATTTGGGAACACCGCGAACAAACGCACGTAATCCGCAGGCTGACCAAGGAGCTCGTGGGGCGTGTGCGCTCCTTACGATACTTTACCATCGTGCGGGATCTCCAGAAGCAACGAAGCGAACCGCCCGTAGTGACATGCCCCGAATGTGGGCGGGATCGCGTTCCACTTGAAGAAATCGCCGTCCTTTCATCGTGCGGCCATGCTGGCTGTTTCAACGACGTGAAAGCTGCGGCCGATAGCGAGACTTGCGTGTATGCTCGTTCCGGTAAGTGCAAGGCCGCCGCACGTGTCCTGAACATCATCAAAGGCGATACTCTTGGAGTGGACGATCACGAGCGCGAGGGAAAGGGGAAGCACTTTGGGATGAAGCTAGAAAAGGTCATCCACTTGATAAAGTACGTGGGATGTGTTCCGCAGCGTAGAGACGGTGTCTTGACTTATCGGTTGTTACGTCGCAGAAAGCGCATCCCGTCCGATGAGCGCGTCCTCATCTTCGTTCAGTTCCCGGACCTGATGAAGAAGGTCGCCGAAGCTCTCAACGCCAACAAGGTCCAGTTCCTCGAGATCAAGGGCTCCGCCGCGCAGAAGAGCAAGAATCTGGAAAAGTTCCAGAACGAGAGCGCGGAGCGCGTGCTTTTGCTGAACGTGATGGACGAGAGCGCTTCGGGCGCGAATCTGACGTCCGCCAATCATGCGATCTTTCTTTCGCCCCTGCTCGCGCCTACATTGGAGATCTACCAAGCGAACGAGACCCAGGCGATCGGACGACTTCGTCGTTATGGCCAGACAAAGACGGTTTATATCTGGCGGTTCCTGACTAAGGACACCATAGACGTGGATATCTACGAGACGAGAACTGGAAAGAAACTTGACTGATTTCTCCGAGGAACTACTGTAGCGATACGTTATTTTACGGGACTCATTTGGTTTGTCATCTTTGTTTGCTTCAACATGCTACTTCTGCTCTACTGCATTCGATTCGTGTTGTATCGTAGAATTGTAGAGCGATTCCTATCTATACCTTACAGACGTACGCTTATTTCTATCCTCATATTCTGTTGTCTACTTCACAAACACACGCTGGGTGTACGACATTTGATATTCTCTAATGAAATAATGGGGGCCCGTTGCTAACAACGTGACCCCGTAGAGCAAGCAGAGGGTGCTTGAACCTCGAGAAGAGCGTTGGAAGAGAAGAGTTACGCAGCAAGACCGTGGGACGATGATTGATGATGGGCGTAGACCTGGCACAGAAATGTACAAGGGGCGCTAGCACGGAGTCGCTCATCATTGACTGCGGTGGATTCTGATGGCCAAGTCCGAACACCAGCCCGTCGCAAGGAGCAACGCTAGCGCAGCATGCCCGCACCTTTGTTTGTGGTACCCGGGCTCTGTAGGTACTGTGACGTGTTTCCATTTGACGGATGAGGACTCTCATCCATACGTGATATGTCTGTGGTCATGTTGAGCGCCGTAGGCCCGTCGGTGCAAGGCCTGAATCGGATCACCCAAGAAAAATACCGCGAGGGACCTTGACACGTTCTGTTGGGGAATGGACTGTAATGGGGAACTCGAACGACAGTGTTGCCGCTGTCATCTGATCACGGTGCTCGGGCGGAGGAAGTGGCGTCGCACTCCGGCTGCTGGGGGCCGAGTTCTGTCGATGAGTGATATCGATATCATTTCAAAAGCGACCTCTATTCTGGGGACGACAGCTATTGACTGCATACCGACCAATAGTCGTGTGCGCGTTGATCGCAGAGCTCGGGCGGGGGCAAATGTCGCGGTGTCGCACCTCCTGCTACCGGTTGCAGCCGATTCGGACGATGAATATTCGATGAATGCCGCATTTCTGATACCTGCCAGTCAACCTCCTATTTGATGCAAAATGGATTGCCATTCCATAGGCTCAAAAATCAAAGACATTGTTGCACGTCAATGGAAGAAATTGTCGATTCAACAAGGACCCGGTAAGACTCATCAGGAACAACTTAGAGTACTAGTGTAACGATTGTTGATTTAGGCCCGGTGTCCCACTTGGAACGAGTAACAATTGGATCGCTTCCCGACGAGGTCCTCCTAGAGATATTCGATTTTTATCGATGTACCACCATCTATGGATGGAGT
This sequence comes from Lactifluus pinguis, assembly GCA_003313945.1. Taxonomy (NCBI): domain Eukaryota; kingdom Fungi; phylum Basidiomycota; class Agaricomycetes; order Russulales; family Russulaceae; genus Lactifluus; species Lactifluus pinguis. Next base: position 14,926 of record QLPA01002139.1, on the reverse strand, counting down.
TGGGAGAAGCTGGTGCACGTATGCCAAAGATGGCGATACCTCATTTTTGAATCACCAAACCGTCTCAATCTGCGGCTCTTTTGTACAGAGAAATCACCTGTGAGGAAGTTGTTGGATGTCTGGCCACCACTTCCTCTCGTTATCCAATTCCACTGGCAGTCAGGGGACAACTTCGAAAACAGCTTTGACAACTTCATGGCCGCATTGGCGCATTGTGATCGCACATGCAAGATTCGAGTTAGTATCGTCAATCTCCCGGATTTTCCATGGGAACAAATTTTCACAGCACTAGCGGATTCGGAGCCATTTCCGGCATTGCGATCTCTTTCATTTCTGTCAAATTATAACGAGTTGCCAGTGCGCCTTCCCGATACATTCTCATACTTAAACGAATCCGCCCCGCGTTTACAAGATCTCTTTCTCTCCGCAATCTCATTTCCATCATTGCCACGACTCCTCTTGTCTACATGCGACCTCATCTATCTTCATCTCGTCCAGATACCTCATTCTGGGTACATCCCACCTGAGACAATGGCCACATGCCTGTCTGCGCTGCCAAAGCTTGAACACCTTGCCATCCGTTTCAATTCTCCGACACCTCACCCCCAACGAAGGAACCGAGTTCCACCGCCACCGACCCGGTCTGTTCTCCCTGCTCTCACAAAGTTGTTATTCACAGGCGTCAGCGAGTACTTGGAAGTCCTTGTAACCGGATTTGAGGCCCCTCTATTTGACGATTTCAGCATAGACTTCTTTCATCAACAAGTTATCGACTTTGACATCCCCCAAACCGTTCGGTTCTTTGATCACCTAAAGTGGTTCAGGCCATCCAGTCTAACTTTGGAGTTTTATCCGCCTTTCGCAGCCTCTATCTTTTTTTCCTCAAATACGATGGTTCATTCCTTGAGTCCTCGCTCGTGGACTATCAATGGAAAAGGGTTGGATTGGCAAGTTGCTTCTGTAGCACATGTATGCAGCCAGATTATTCCCTTCCGCTCTAGCGTCGAGTCGCTCATCATCAAATCCGGCGGATTCTGGTGGCCAAATCCGAACACTGACATGGATTCCACGCTATGGCCCCAACTTTTTCACTTATTTCCCTCTGTCCGGAGTCTTTCAATACACGTCGATCTGGAACCGTTTATCGCAGTTGCATTACAAGGGGCCACAAGAGAATCAGCTGCCGAAATATTCCCCTTGCTACGCAACCTTTACATTACCGGGAATAAGTCGGACAAAGCTGCACAACAAGGTATCCAATCATTCATCGCTGATCGCCAGCACAGCGACCACCCTGTGGACCTTCTCCGCTGGAGGTGAGGACATCTAAGGCCGGCGCTCCCGCTGTTCTTTCTTAGTGTTCCTCCCATTTCTCTTTCTTTCTTTCACTCCCCTTCTACCATCTGTCCTCAGCCCATCATCTCCCGTCTCTGACAACGATCCTGTACCGCCACTAACTCGTGGCCTACATCCCGCCTTGCACCCCACAACGTTCCCTCGGCCATGGCCCCCTTTTGTTGTTCAGCCAAGTGCTATATATGTTACGTGGCCCGTGTCGCGTTTACTCCCCTCCCTCTGTCATTCCTCTCTTTCCTCACCATATCCTTCTTTGCTGTTCTGCATTCCTGGTCCCACTAGCAGCCTCCATTTGTACTACCTGATCCACTTGACTACATGCAGTCTTAATATCCGCTACGCATTACCTTTGCATTTTTATCAACTGCGCTACAATCACCCGTAGACACGAATTTGAATTATATTAAAAGAGTGGATGAAGGAGCTAGCACTCTCTTCTACCTGATTGGCCAAAATATTGTGGCCCGTGATGCGTGGGATGCCAACTTAATACCCCAGTACCTGTCCCGCTGACCAGCTTACAGCTGCATAGACCCCATACCAGGGTTTCAGGAGAGTCTCCAGTCAAACCGCTCAGTGTGAGAGTAGAGGGCACATATGGTGAATCACTGTTGCAATGCTCTTAGATGTTCTGGGCTCTCATGCACACTACAGAGTCAACAAGTTCCTTTCCTTGGCCAGAAGGTCATGGGTCATCTCTGTCATGCTGGGGATAACAGGAAAATAGCGATTGCAAAACAGGACAGCACAAAACAATACAAAACATAACACTCGTAAATACTCCATTGCCAGCAAAAAGAGCAAACCAAGGACAGCACCAAATTTGAATCAGGAAACGCGGGTACTGGGTCCAGAGTGTCATTAGTCCAGCTATTCAAACGGCTTGAGATAGAATGCACATTACCATAAGACATCAACCAGCGAACATAATACACGGTCAACCTACATCGAGGTTGCTAACTTCTGCTTGATAACCGAGAGTAGTAACGTCTTTCCTCCGGTGGCGGGAGGCGCCACAGAGGGGTGCTAAAAGGGTGTCGTTAGGTAGCGCCTAAAGATGACTGAAATATCATACAACGATATAGCTCGGCCGGTTCACTAGCATTAGCCTCCTGGGCAGTCGAAGCATCCCTTCTTGTACGTATCAACTAGCCATCAACAATGTCCATAGAGATAGAGGGAGGATCTTCTGAGTCCCGGATGCGATGTTTTGTCCCGAGATGACGTTTCAAATCGTGCTTCCGAGTGAAACGCCATCGGCAGGTTTCGTAATGGCACACAAAGGGCCTTGATCGGTTGGGATTGTGTGTTTCCATATGCGTCTTGAGGTTGTGTTTCCGCTCGGAAACTGGCAGGAGTGAGCTACGAAAAAATACGCAAGGTGTTATGTCTTACCGTGCCCACAGGTTGGACAGCGATGTGTCTTGGCAGGCCGCGAGCGGGGCGAGGCATCCAGTTTTCCCTGGGGAGGGACTTCAGGAGAAGACGCGGGAGAAGCCATCTGCTGAATGGGGGGAGTAGTTTCTTGCGAACTGAAATTGGTGCCGGAATCGGAGTAAAAGTAAGCTTCCGCCATGTGGACAGGTGAGGGAGTTGGAGAGGGGGGCAAGGAACCGAACGACAGGCCGTCGTTGAGGAGTTGCGACGGATCGATACTATACTCCGAGGCTATCATGATAGACGGACCCGAATGCGCAGACGGGGTGGATGGACAGATACTGGACTCGGTCACGGTAGAGACAGAAGCTGGAGCCATGAAGTCACGATAGATGACGAAATCTTGAGTGAGAGGTAGCTGTGTGGACCCCCAGTCTATTTGCTCGAGATCATGCTCAAACTGCTCTAATGAAGGAACCTCCACGGAGGATGGGATGGGGAAGAAAGAATCTTGGTTTGACTCCCAGGACATTGCTAGAAAGGAGACGAAAAACACAGAACGTGCTCGAAGAGTTTCCGCGGGTAGATAAGTGGATTGGTAGATGCTCCGCAGTTAGCTGCGCTTTTTCCCACATCACCATTTTGGTTCATCCCAGTACGCCAACTGATTTGGGGGTCAGGACGACTAGAGCAAGAGATCGTCCCCCCCACCGTCAGCCACACCATACCCTAATACTATAGTATCACCTCCTCACCCTTACAGTAAACCTAATTGTCCTCCCAAACTATGGAGACACGCCGATCATTTGCTCCATGCTACTGGCCTCCACACCAATCTCATGCTTCGAGTACATAGATACTGCTTCTACGTCACGACAATATAGCAGCCTAATCACTTCACATACCAAGAAACTAGCTGACTGATGCCCCCGACAAAGTCCTAGCACTACAACTACGGTCAGGAGTCCACGTCACTGCATGCCGCACGTAGCTTGATCGCATACACATGCACTTACTATAATCAAGCAAAAGAAAGAATCCCATTCAAGCCCCGACCACGCTGGCTGGCCAGGCAAGCTTCAATAACGCCATAGAAGGGGATGGAACCTTATTATAGAAGCTGAGGCACACCTCAAGGCCTCAAGTTCCATAAATGCGGCTGCGGCTTCTACGATATCGTCCCAGAAAGCACGTACCCAGCCGCCCATAAGTTCCATCAGATAGGTACCAGACTGCCGGCGTTGACAATGCGCAGCACATATATCATGCTTAAAACGCCGCAATACCACAACCTCCTTCCAATAAGTGAAGGGCCATACCGAAGAGAACGACCAACGAGCATCACCTAACGACTCCGAGACCCTGTCCTGCAACTCGACATCCCTACATTCGTCGCGGCCCGTCACGTAGCTATCCCAAAAGCAACAGCTTACTAAGGCATCAGTGTACGTAAATCCTCCCAACCCTTGATCTACCCCAGTTAATAAGAGACAGCGATAGACACCAAATATGCAGACATGATTGAAAAGAGGTCCTGCATGTGTTAGTTGTGTTTAAATAGAGCTTTCCTTGTGAACCAAATAAGTTTATCACACTCTCCATAACATCACTGCGCATATTGTACAAGTCTTTATGGCTTTTATACCATAGTGTCAAGTCACGGGCCTCAATCCCGTCTTGAAAAATACATTTATTGACGACTACGGACTCTTTCGCGTTGGAATGCCTATACAGCGGGCGACCCTTCAGCTGACTCCTGACCCTCATCTGCCTCATCCCCCGTGGCCCCATATTGCAACAGCAACAGCATAATCTCCTGATGTCCACGTGCTGAAGCTACCTGGAATGGTGTCTGGCCATCATAGGTCTGCACATCGACACTGCCTGTGCCGTGCTCGAGCAGAGCCTGTACAATCTTGAGGTGTCCTTGCCGCGATGCCAGATGCAGTGCCGTCTGGCCATCGTCGTCTTGGGCATTCGCATCTGGGCGGCGCCCAAGAAGAAGCTGAACAACTTCAAGGCATCCTTCTCGCGATGCCAGATGTAACGAAGTAAGGCCACTGTTACTTTTGGCATCCACAGATGCATGGCGATCGAGAAGAAGCCGAACAACCTTAAGATGTCCGTTTCGCGACGCAAGATGCAATGGTTTCTGGCCATTGTCACCTGCGAAATCCACATCCGCACCACGGTCGAGGAGGAGCCGACAAACATCGCGATGACCTTCTTGCGATGCCCAATGTAATGGCGTCCGTCTTCTCCCATCTTGTTTCTTCATATCTCCGCCTTTGTCGAGGAGAAGCCGAACAACGTCGGAGTGTCCTTTTTGCGATGCCCAATGCAATGGAGGACGATTGTTCCCGTCCTCAGTATTACACTTTGCGCCATTGTCGAGCAAAACCCGTGCGACTTCAATATGTCCCATTTCGGATGCCACAGCCAACGGAGTTTGGTTGTGGGATGTGCCAGCGCAGACGTCATTTACGTATTGACGAGGTTTCTTGAGTAGGGCTCGCACTACGTCAGGGAGGTCATACATTACAGCATAATGTAAGGAAGTCCCTCTGATTTGTGAGGAGCTTCTGGTGCGCGGCTGTGATCGCCTGTGATCGTCCAAGTCGAATATGGAGGTCCAAATTGCAAAGTGTGGCTTGGACGGGTCAAAGAGAAGGTTCGTGGCATCGCTGATGTTACGCAGCAGTTCGCCCCAGGTATGGTCCTGACTGTAAGAGGCATTTCCCGGATTGTAACGGGCATGGTCCGCCCAGTGACGAGCAGCATACGTAGCGAGAGGGAACTTCTCGAGGCTATCTCCGCTGACTTCTCCATCAAGCGACAGCAGAACACTCAGACAAGTCTGCGCGACGATGGCATGGGCACGGGCCGTATTAAGGGTCCTTCTGTCCTTCCCCAAGGCGAAGCGGCTAGAGAGCAAGGATCCCTTCACCGAAAAATGAGAGAATTGAATGGTCCTGGACCCGTTCACTTCGACGACGGTGAGCAATCCAGGACACGTAGACAGCAGGGCATCCTCTGGGTCTTCCATGCGCCAACCGGCCTGAAGCTTGGGGAGGGGTTTTGCATCGAAATCTAAGGCGAGAAATTCCGCAAGCTCTTCAACAAGTAAGGGGCGGGAAGCCACCAGAACGCATTGCAGGAGGAGGTGGGCACATTTCATGTTGATGTCAGGAATATCCTGTACTGACCGCTTGTACGTCCAATCGAGCGTCTCCGGGATTTCATTCAGGGCGTGTTGGATACGTGGCAGAAGGACGCCGCGGAGAGCGGCCGACTGGCAAGCAACCCATCCGAACCTGTATCACAGAAATATGAGCGACCATTGAGTAGCATCCACGGAGCCATTGCCTTACATGCCATCAGCTTTTTGTGAAAGCGTGTTGATGACCAATTCCCTGTCCTGCACTCTCCATCTTCGCATTCCCAGATCCGAGTTAACAATGAACGTCGCATAGTCGACAATGTCCTGCATTTGTCCTTTCTCGTCGTGGAGGGACAAGGGATGGGACGCTAAGGGATGAATGGCGGCTTTGATGTCGATGTATAGGCGGCTGGTAGTACAAATGTGGAGATTTTGAAGGTGGAGATCAACGAGTTCCTCCACGAGTAGTAGAACCTCTTCACGGGGGTACAGCCTTCCAGACCTATTCGGACATTCGTCGAGCCCATCCAGAACAATGTAGATTGGAGCTTGTCCAGGATAATTCAGCATGTCATTTAAACATTGTTTAAGTGCGGCGTCACTGGGATACTGCGAACCACAACGGTGTGCCAAATGGAAATCGGACATAATCTTGTAGTAGGGGTCGGATTGATGATAAAGTTGGAAAAGAATGGAAGAAAGCAAGTTGCGTAAGTCCTTCTTTTTGTCGTCCCTGGAGTCAAAATAAAAGAGGGCAAGGGAGGCTAGTCCAGCCTTACGCATGCAGTCGAGGTCCTCGATGACTTTAGAACTTCTCGAAAAATGAGTCGCCACGATGGAAACTATCAGGAAGGTGACGTACCAAAGGATGGTTTTACCGGAACCCGCTAGGAAATCGATGTCATCAGTTGCCCATTTTCATCGAGAGAATAGATGAGAGAGACAGACGCTTTCCATGAATCCATAAAAGGGAACCAGAGGATTTCCATTCGGCGAAAGTGTTGCCTTGGATGAACCATGCCGCGGTTCCATTATGGTGAATTTTGGACGCGATGCTTTGATTCTCCCATGGGTCTGGGGGAGATAGCCAGGTCTGAATGTCTTGTTGAAACTGATCGCCTGTGGGACAGACTCAGCGCTACTAATCCATAGTGGCGGTATTATTAAGAGGATAACCGACGTGTTGACTTGTCCGTAAAAGCCTTGCGGTCTATTGTAACAGACGTTTAGGAGGGTAGAGTAACAAAGGGGGTGAAATTTTCTTACCTTCCATGACAACGCTAATATTCTGGAGTAGATGGTAGACAACATCAAGAGTCTGGGCTGAGGCCGCCCGAACCTCATCGTTGGTGAGCATGTTGAGCCTCTGTAGCACCACCTCATCCTCAATATTTATTGCTTTCTCTGCGCAACGTTCAGCAATCAATGTGATCTATTGATGGGGAAGCACTTACGCAGTTGGCCCTGCTTCGTGTGTCTGGCTGCCAGAGCAAGCGTAGAAAGCAGCTCAACTATTATCTTTACAACTATTTCTGACATCGCCTCCGTAGGCGGGATGTTAACGTAGATATCAAGCCGATGGAGGAAGAGGGTAACAGATTCAATCAAGCCCACGAGCACGTCGAGGCTTGAAGGACCGATGATGAAGCTCTGACTCCCTTGTTTATCAGAAAACACTATGCGATTTTTGAGCGATACTTACATTGTTTTCACCTCTCCTCAGTTCATTGACGGCTCGTGCTTGCTCTTGAAGCAGGGCAATGAGCGACCCAAAAGAGTTGCATGTCTGGAGCTGGGTGGAAAATGGATGATCGATGAGTTTTGTCCCAGTTCTGACTTCATACTCCTTGCAGCCAGCCTCAAAAAGAGCTTGAAAAACTGAAATTTCAGAAGGGGCACTCATACCGTATGACGAGAACAATGGTGGGTTGTGGGGAGTTTGCTTTTGCAGCTTTTAGCCGGTTTGCACGTGACGGATTTATTTGCACAGGCTTAACGCCCTGAGCTAGTATAGCCGAGCTTGCTCGATGTTTCAAAACAGCGCAAGGAGAAGGAAATTGGCTGTGATGTCCTCACCAGTACGCTATCTGTTTACACCCATCGGCGTTATTCCTTGACCGTCAGCGTTGGTGTAGGGCGCAGACTATATCGATAGGATACATCGGTATCACCGAGCACCTCATCTCGGGGAAAGGACTGTACCGAACACTCATTCTAACTGCATGTAATAATTCGTCCTATCGTTGCCTCTGACATGCTCTCGTGAGCTAAACCAATTCAGCCCAGCTCACGTGGTTTATCTTGTCGTTTCACAAACTCGATGGAGAAGACTACAGCGATGCACCACTGTCGGCATAACTGACTCTCCTATTATTTTCACTCCAACAATGCAGCACTAGAAGGCGCCAGTTGGCTGTGCGTACCCCAACAACTTGGAATATAAAAGGACGTCTGTTTCTCTCTGGAAGTGCATCAGACAAATCCGATCATACAACTCTCAACGACTTTGACAACACTCTTCTCTCACAACATCCTTCTCTTACAATGTTCTATACCATTACCCTCGTACTCGCACTGTTCCTCACACAGGCCGCCCATGCCTTGCCTCAAGCACATGCTTCGGGCTCTCCTGCACACGCATGGAGTCCATCGTCCACCCCCAGTGCGTCGTCGCTGCCACCACCAACCATAACTGCGCGTGTCACGTTCGACACCACGTTCGACAACCGTGCCGGCTCGATGAACAACGTCGCGTGTTCCAACGGGGTCAACGGGCTCGCATCGCGATTCCCGACCTTTGGCAGCTTGCCCTCGTTCCCCTTCATCGGCGGCGCCTTTGATGTCGCCTTCAACTCGACCAACTGCGGCGGGTGCTGGAGCTTGACCAACCCGACTACGGGCACAACGATCAACTTGACCGCTATCGACACCGCCGGTTCGGGCTTCAACATTGCAAAGGAAGCTTTCGAGAAATTGACCAATGGTCAAATTGGTGCGGGTGCGGTCGATGTGGTTGCCCATAAGGTTTCTCCTTCAGTATGTAGGTTGTAAATATCCACCTTCATTTGCCTGCTCCCATTCCTTCCCACTCTGCTATGAAATCTATACTATATCTCTTCTACGTTGCAGATAATCGCCTATTACGTAGTTAATTTTGCTGAAACTTGGATCTTGAATCATTATTTCCCTAACCAAAGTAGATGCCCAGCCCCGAAGTACATGGATAGATGGCCAGATAATTATGGAATTGGTGCCACAAGCTATCTTCTTCGTAGATGTTACGTGAACGGCACAATCTTATCTTGACGCTCGTCGATCTGATATGACGAATGGGGTAGACCCTAACCTCACTCTGGCTTTGGCTTCCCCTTTAAGTGGCAACCCACGCTCAAGCTTGTCACGGTTCAGACTAGAAGTTGGGGAATATGTAGGAGCGCACATCTCAAAGGTCAGCAGGACTCTGGGTTGATTCAGTGCAAGCCTCACCATCTGGCAAACCGACGCCAAATGGTTTGCCTTTCCATAGTCATTGACGGAAACATTAGTCGCTCCATTTCAGCACGCTCCAGACAACCCATCGTCTCCTCTCACGCTCATCCTCACTCTCTGCACGTCGAACATCCCATTCCCGACGACTATCTCCCTGCACCTCACACTCCATCACCTCGACAAGCACCAGACCCGCCCCACGCGCGGCGCGGAAGAACGATTCGAGCGTGTACCGACCCGAGTGGAGCCCTGCCACGACGTGAGCGCGTGCCGTGCGTGTGCGAGCGAGCACGGCACAGATCGTGTGGAGTAGCGCCGCATGGAGTTCTGGATTCCAAAGCGTATCCGCTGCGAGGACGACGTCCGCCGGAGGTAATAGCGGGGTTGTGTCTGCGGTGCCTCAAGCGTGTGGAACGACGACGCAGTTCCGACTCACGTCGTTGCGCGTCACATTCTCGTTAAGTGTACGAATGAGCAGCGGGTCTGGAAAGTCGCGCTCGCGACTACGCGGATGTGTGGGTAGGCCTTGGCGATGAGGATACTAGGCAGGCCGCGCCGGCGCCGGACTCTATCAACTGAAAGGAATACGTGCGATCCAGCCAAGGGCCCAGTTCAGAAGGGAGCGTACGGCGTAAAAGGCTCAGCCCAGTGCCTCCAACTGGCTATCGTCGGCATAGTTCGGCTCAACGAAATTGCGCCTTGCGCCGCTGACAAGGCCTGCAAGGCAAAGTCTTTCAACTACAACACTGCTACTCCGAGGGTCGGAGCGGGAGGATTTGGTGTGCTAGTACAGTATAACGTCTCTCATCTCTCAAAAACATAAATTACCAGTGACAACTCTTGTCGGCGTGTGCATCGAACTGTCAGCGTACCTACACAGAGTTGAGAACTATGTGGGGCATGGCTTGCAACGAGAGGTCGGACAGGTCTATAGTATGACGCAGTCGGAAGGGTACTGTACCCGCGAGACAAACTGTGTGCTCCTCTGCCGGAGGCATGTGATCGGGTAAAGAAGCCTAATTAAGTTAGTGAGAAAGTCAAACGTAGAACGCCAAGTCAACATCACGTGAGGAGTCATAGGATGCCAAGAGCCTCAAAAACGCCAAGAGCCTGTGTACAGCAACAACTAGTTACCACTGATTTCACAACATAAATCAGCAATGCTGCATCAAGGCCTACACACAACGCATCTTAACTATGGGCACTCATATCACTCCCCCTTCTCTTTCTCTTACACATCTATCCTCTCAACAACTGAACCAAATTATGACCGCTGCTTCAGATTTTGGTGATGGTGTAACCATCGTCGAAGGCTCGACTGCAGGCGCTGGCCATGCATACGCACACGCACACGCCGCTAGTGGGAGTAGCCGTGGGAAGGGTGTCGATTTTTACCCACAGGCCAAGATTCACACTACGTTCACCAAGACGCCGGACTGCTTCGCGGAGGAACGTCCGTATGTCGTGCACATTGGGAAGAAAGGAGTCCTTGGTGCCCTGCAGGAGCTCAACGAACATCTGCTCCAGGTACGAGCGACGACTCGCATGGAATCGTGTCTCACCCATCGCTTGTGGTCGAACATTTGTATCTGACGAGTGCTTCTCCTTTCCTTTTATTGTAGATGGGACACAAAAAGATTCTTTCTGATAAGGTGCGCAAGTACTGCCATGAGTACCTCTCGTACATATGGGCGTGGCTTTACGCTGTATCCGAGAGGTGTAACTGACGAAGGTGGTGCTGGCTGTATAGGTCCCGACAGACTGGATAGGCAAGGAGGTAGCACCTGGGCAGATTGGACTCATCAATCATGGTGGACTGCCGAAGCTGCTCACGAAACCGGGCCGGTATCCGGGTTTCCCGTTCCGCAATTGGTGGGCGCGTTCGTACGAGGGGGCACGTGGATGTAAGTGATACCATCCCAGAATCGTACCTCATTCTGGGAATTGACTGAATGTATTCTGATCTTGATCCACAGTGTCGGACGGCGTGATCAATTTCAGGGGGTTGACCGTGGTACAGGTCTCCCAGAATCAAGTTGCGGTCATTTCGGACCCACAGAACAAAATCTTCGTGCTCAAGAACTCAGGCTTTGTCGCATATGGAATCACAGGCAGCTACGATGTGCTCGCAATAGTTGATCAGACTCACCTTCCCCATGTGATTAAAGACCACGTCACAGGGGCAATCCTTGGTCGTAGCCTTGAGGTCTGGATGTCCACCACTACTGCCCCTTCGTCTACAAAGGACTGCGTCGCGGCACTGTTGTAAGTTTTCATTCTCCAGACCCAACTCAATTCCCCATCCCATGGCCATTCGCCCTGTACGGTTGTACTGACGATGAGCATTGCATTATGCGTCCAGTTTGGACATTCCGGCGAACAATTGCGCGATTTTGCAGTCTGGCAATGACTTCGAGCTTCTCCCGGCTGGACAGCACTGTATTACTCACCCAAATGTCACATTGCGTGGTCTTTACACTCTTGGCGAGAATCAATTTGAGATGTCTACAAAGAACATGTACGTCAACTGCCTCAATCTTGCCCCATCCCCACTAAGGGTTATGAACTCCATAGATTCACCCTTGATAAAGTCCAAGTGAGGTTGAAGCTGTACTTCAAGTGGCAACTCGATGAGCCGCTTAAGCTCGTGACCCATGGGTATGAGACGCCCTACGATGCGCTTCGGGACAAGACACAATCCATCTTGACACAGTTCTTTGCTCGCCGTATGAATACCCCTCTTCAGGCTAGACCGAAGTCTTGACGTCTATTGTAGTTGAATACGGCTCGATGATCGAGCAACGCTCTCTGGTCGGCAGCGACAACATCGAGAATGCTGAGGGCTCTTCTCAGATCCTTGACGTGTTGAGGACTCACGCCATGGACGACTTGCGCACCGCCGCGCTCGAATATGGAATCACTCTCAAGTACCTTGCGGTCATCGACAAGGGTGAGTCATCTTGATATCTTCCCGTGACCTGTTACCGACCATGTCTCAGGCGAGATTGCGGGCACGATGGACAAACTGACTAAGCGCACTCTACAAGCCCAGGTTGAGGCTGCTGTGCGTTTCCTCCATTCAGATGGAAATACATTAACCTGAGAAACTCTCCAGAATGTCGATCGGGACAACAGCAACAAGGTCAAGCAGGAGGAAGGTGTCCCCTCCGTTGCCCGCATCAAGGCCAAAGCCCGCAGCATTCGTGTACCACATGGAGCAAAACAAACGAAACCCATAGCGCGGTTCCTGTCACTAGCACTACCGTAGGTAGAAGCCATATGAAATGCAGTGGTTGAGGATTAGATACGATAATGATAGATCACTAGATCATTAGAAGTGCCAACCTTGTTGGCAGAAACCTTGCTTGAATCTTTAATCTACAGTACAGTACAGTGACCTTGTATTAACTCCTGTAAAATTTCTACATATATACCACTCAAATTTTGGCTGTATGGTAAGAGCCCCATTCTGGCAATATGTACCAATTGAAGTGGTCTTTGAAGTCCATCTTCCCTCTGTTCATGCTTATGAGGGAGGGGTCACGATGCCAAGGAACATCAGACAGCACATGCAAGCGCACAGACGGATGACTTTCTGTGGCGTACCGAGAGGGCTAAGAGCCCCTTGAGTGTGTTCGTGAGCTTTGCGTTTGTCATGAGCATTGGACTGAGCAGCACAACGAGCGCGGCGAGAGTGCAGAGCACCCAAATGGGTCCCTGAGTGGAACACAATGGATCGTGTGCTGCAAGTATTGTGTGCAAGGTCTTGATGAGCATCGACTCGGACTTGGTTGGTGCATGAGGGATGAAGTCAACAACGAGGATGAAGCGGGGACGACAGTAAGAGTTGCGGTGACCATCTCGGAGAGCTGCGTATGTGTGTAGGAGAAGGAAATCTGGGACGCGCTGAAGGCAAAGCCGCCAAGAGTATGGCAGGCTTGGGCACACACAGGACAAGTCAGGGCGCGAGTAGGTTCTCGAGGGGGGAAAGCAGGAGTATGCTGGAACAAAGACCGACGACTCGTGGACGGTTAGATCATGGATGGCCTGAATGATCAACGAGGGTCAGCTTGTTATCTAAGCCCAAAGGATTTCACGCTGGCAATCGTACCTTGAGGCCGTCGGTGACCGCTCCCTTGTTCCCTTCTTTACTAAGCTCGCCTTTGGCGGCACATCGGAGAGCATAGGTGATTCTGTCCTCGGTTGGTGCGAGAACGTCAGCGGAAAAATCGTTGAGTCTAATGGCAAGTGCGCAGGTCTTCCGCGCATTTGGTGTCGGCAGCTCTGTCGCTAACGGGATTGCGAGCGCTTGTGTCAACGTGGAACCGAGGTCTTGTTCTAACGGCTCGCCAAATCAATGAATAGGAAAAAAAAAGGGGGGGGATAGAGGTCACGACGAACGCACCATCGAATAAAGCATAAATGCGGAAGGCCAGTTGAGGGAATTGGTGACAGCATGTGATACGGTAGCGAGGTCGGAGCATATTTAACCTACTCTTCGCTCATACCGCATCGCTTCTTTTGTGGACTCTTCTCTGGGGATGGAAGGGAAGATTGGGGCTCTGGAGTTGAGCAATCTGACCGGTCACATTGTTCCATCGGGTCGACTAAAGCACGGCCTAGGTCACGAATGACAGTATCTACGAATGCTACGCGGTGCTTTCGCAGGGGTTGGAACAGGGGCCATGAGCAACTGCCAACTGTCGTCCATGGTTTCTTGAACGACCGCTCTGAGCCGAGCTGTGAGGACGGAATAAGCCTCGATGAGGTCTGCAAGACATGAAGATTTTTGTTCATGGGGCCGTCAAGGTAGTGAAGGTCTGATGGACGACCCTGATTCAGGGGTGACTTGACGGTCCATGTTCGGGGAGGAGTAGACCCAAAAGAGACTCCTGAACCGAATCGGTAAAACGGGGCAAATTCGGAATCGTGGAAGTGAGACTGAGAACACGAGTTGATCAACGACGACCGACCGCGCTCCGCATCCCAACACATAACATCCGCAAAGCCATCACATATCAGAGGCTGAGGACATAGCGCTGGAAAGGGATCACTAGGAGTCAAGGTCAGCCGCTGTGGACAGTTTGAGAATGGCCACGTCCAGGCGGTGGGGGCACAGAATGGGTCGGCAGAGAGCTGTGGATTGGAGCGTGTCCTGCGAAGCTGCAGACGCGTCGATCCTGTTGCGTCGACGCCGCGTAGGGTGGGAAAAATATCGTTGCAATCAGCCACAGTACTAACAGCCTTCAACTCGACCAACTGCGGCGGGTGCTGGAGCTTGACTACGGGCACGACGATCAACTTGACCGCTATCGACACCGCCGGTTCGGGCTTCAATATCGCAAAGGAAGCTTTTGAGAAGTTGACCAATGGTCAAATTGGTGCGGGTGCCGTCCGAGTCGATGTGGTCGCGCATAAGGTTTCTCCTTCTGTCTGTGGGTTGTAAATATCCACCTTCATTTGCCTGCTCCCATTTAGTGTTGCCACGGCTCGGCTCAGCTCAGCTCGGCTCAGCTCGGAGTGGCTCAACCAATCAAATGGCTC
>QLPA01002134.1:0-52569 GCA_003313945.1 Lactifluus pinguis | reverse complement strand
TCTATCGATTTCTCCACGAATAACGATGTGAATTTCCGTACTTGAGAAGGACCGAAAGCAGGACTCTTGAAAGGTAACAGGTCAGGAAGATCTCAGACGTTACAGCGATAATGCATCAGTGCATACCATGACCTTACGCTGCAAATTCAAGATCGTGAGAGTAGCTCTAACAAGAATACATACACATACCTGCTTTCTATGTTGTTTTCCTAAATCCGTTACGAGAGGGCAAAAAGAATCAAATCGGCTCAGGGAACAGGAATGTAGCCTAGTTACCTTCAACAAAAAAGAGACCTAATATGAAAGAACGGAGCGATTCGTCGACGTTAGTTCTAGTAAGCCCAGGCACGAAATTGTCGTACGTACCCCTACTAGTGAAATCACCGAATACGAAGTTGAAAAAGTCTGGTTTCGGGAACGTGTCGCTATTTTGAAGAACGTATGAGCTGGCTACGGGGTCAACGAGGAGAAGCATTGGGGTCTACAGAAGATCTGATGGTCAGCATAGGATACAAGCGAACCTCGGGAAAAGGAAAACGCACCCCCAAGATAGAATAGTACTTCAAGACGTGTCCATACGTCTTGACCCACTCCTCTTGCAGGCGTGTCGCATCCGGCTCCGGTACGTCGACAAAGTTACCCTTGAGCCAATGTGCCTGTTTGGGCCCGGGAACGTTCCGCAGAGGGGAACGGAAAGCACGGATACGGCGGTGGGTGACAATGGAGAGTACATAGGCGGCCGATAATCCAAACAGAGCCAATACTACGACGACGAGAAGGCGAACAACGCCTATGAAAAAGTGCTGGAAAAGAATAAGCTTATGGTGCATGGTATAGCCCTTATTGGATGGTGCTTAATGAGCTGTTGTATTTAAAGAAGCTGAACGATGCCGCAGCATCCGAGTCTGTTGGTTGGAGAACTCACATTCAGTTTCAGCAAAACAATCCCGGGCCGGTCATCCATGCGCAGTTGACACTTCACCCGAGTCGGCAATAGGCGACCCGCAGCCAACTTTACTTTATATACTGCGCCTGAGCTGCGATCCACTGCGCAAGGCATGACATATATGAAAGCCTCGCTCAAGGTGTTATGCATCCGGGTCTCTGGCTATCAAGTATCTCCGCAGTGAGTTTTTGTCCCGAGTGCATGTGCCAAGAACTGAACATGAAAATTTGTATCACTCCGCGCAACTAAGCAGGAGTGAAGACGCTGAGGGTTACAAGGTACGATTTGGCTGCCAGAAGAACTACACTGTACCTTGTTACCTTCAGCAACAGCTGGCCTGGGGCCTGAGCCCGTCGCTGGGGATTGGCCGAGAAGGCCATCGCGGGCCAAGATGTCCAACGACTTCAGATAAACTGGAAGGTTCCAGCTATCTACCCATATCAGATGGTTAATTGATAACGCTATGGGTCTTGCCTAAGCCCAGCGGTAGTACTCCCAGAACCCACTGATAAGGCGCCGACTCGGAGTTATGCGCCAATACGAAGATCAATTGAAGCTGTGGTCGGGTTCGGGACCACCTCTCTCGCTTCTCATCTCCTCAATTTACGGACATACCGTCCCCTTGTATGAGACTTGAGAATAAGAGTTCCACAGAGGTGGGATAAGTTGTGAAATTTTGGGCCCGGGGTTGGAGACCGCTTGATTCCGGCCCCGAAGCACCCGCGCTCCCTCAATGCATGTCTTTATCTAAGTGGAACAAACAAGATACGGTCAATATCAAATTCTGTAACTTTCTCCGTTCGAGCGTCCTTGGTATGCAGCTGATTGAGTGAGTCTAACTGGCAGGACTCCGGCTATCCTCCCCTTGAACTCGAAACTCCTTTTATTCAATACGTGGCCACAGGTTACTAGTAGCCCCTTGAGCAGCCCATCACGATGTAAGTTAAAAGCCAGTGGCCAGCTCAATGCGCAATACTATTCACACAAGTACTCACATTTCTGATTGTATCGTCTCTTACAAGCAAATGAATACAAGGTTGACCCGATAAGGTGGCCATGGTACAAAACTTCACAAGGATCCATGCGTTCATGTCACGCCGTATGTCATGCCTTCAGTGTTACAGTATAGTATTGCTTCCGGATGTATTCGAATCGATGATTCGAAAGCCGCCCTGAATTTTTGTGGCTGAGCGCTGAGCGCTGAGTCAGCCTGACTTGGGTGGGCGCGGATTGTTACTTGTAACTTGAACATGACGAGCAGTCCGACCCGACAGCCCGCGCCAGCTACCATGACTCGCACCAGTTGCGTCTCCTCGACTTTTTGGATTTTCCGCGCTCTTATCAAATCTACCGCCGTTCCGCGGCAAATGCGGAACATCAAGTTCCCGATACGTGCCACTGGCATCATCATTCCCAGGCATGGGTAGCCAAATACATATCTAAGCCTAATGTTTCTCAAGACAACACTGACAGGTGATCATTCCTTCTGAACGAGCGATCCGCCGATCCCATCATATTCTAAATGACACGTCCGTTTGACTTGAACTATCAAATTCGTGGTGGTTGGCAGACTGCTTCCCGACGGGCTGTCACACGAGTCTCCGTTACATATAGTCTCCGTTGGCACTCTGTTTTCTCCAAGAAATTTGAAAGTACTCGCTAGTTTTTCCCGCTATACGATGACCTCTGCAGACATAAACCACCTCGTTCGACGTGCTGCCGAATATGCGTAAGCCGCTCTGAGCTCTGAGTGTCCTCATTCATTCATTCGGTCACTTATTCTAGGTATCTCAGCTCAATTTTCAATCTCTCAGCTACAGGTGAGCCTCCCACAAGTCAACCGCGGGCTGAACTCAGCATCTTTCCCGCATGCTGGACTGAAGTGATTCTGTATTACGACTATGTGCTCACTTTACCCCGGGAAATCCAGTTTCTATGGCCTCCACACAACAAACAAGGGTGGTTTACGATCGCCTGTCTTTTGAATCGCTACCTCCCTCTACTCGGACACCTTCCATACGTCATAATATTCTTTGTCCCTGGGAATATCTCGGTGTGTCTGTTGTCCTGGTTTGAGATTAGATATACTGATCTTGATTGAGAAAAGGCGTGAGTTACTCTATGTGCATGTTCTTATGGGGAAGTACCCATCATATCGTAGCTGTCCTTTTTCCCGTATATACCATCAGTGCGTTATCGTCTTCTTACAGGTCCTGGCCGGCGGTACGTGATCAGGCATTTCATTCCTGTCTGTCTAATCCTGACTTTCACAATCACCCACATTTAGCCCTTTGTCTAGTCCGCGTCTACGCATTATATAACAGAAGTCGCCTCGTCCTTGGTTTTCTTTTGACAATCAGCTTAGGGTTGTTTATCAACATATTCGTATGGATTTCTGTCCCAGACTTCCGATGATGCATATACCCATCACCACTTCTTTTCGAAGTTTATAACGGTCGTAAACCGTCGCTTCAATAAGGAAGGGTTCTTAGTTGTAAGTGGTATTTATGGGTGTAATCAGGTGACCCCAACAACGCAGTACGTGGCCAAATCCGCATGGTGATTCATTACAGACATTGACCTGTATCGCTGTTGTGTTAGAGGTCTATGTAAGTTTTTGTGTAACAGATGCTGTGGCTGCGGCAATAACATGATAACACAGACGGTGCTTTATTGTGGACGGGCGTGCTGATTTTTGACCTCGCCATTTTTTCACTCACCCTGTACAAGGCATTTACAATTGGAAGAGGGATACGCCTATTGGATGTGATTGTCCGAGATGGTGCGTCGAGAAAATGGCCTACAATTACCTACTGATCCTTATTAACCATTCCAGGGACCTTGTACTTCTTGTATGGGCGATTCTTTTAATTCATCTATGAGATATCGACGTTCTCTGAAAGGGTGCTCTCCATCATGAATCTAGCAAATATTTTGATGCTTCGGGTACGCCAAGATTGCATCTATTACCTCTATGGCTTAATTTTATGATACCTAGTTTGCCCCGGTTCGTTATCACGCCATAGGTGTAGTTGGAGCCTCGCTTCACATGTCGTTTCTCAGCCTTTGCTGAAAACGTTGATTGCAATGTTGACGAGCGTGTTTGTGTTGATACCTCTCATCAGCTTCAGCGCTGACTCGAGGTATACAGGCTCTCGACCACCTTGGTATCCCGTCTTGTGTTGAACCTCCGAGAGCAAAATTCTGCTCTCACAGGTTTTCCGACACTGGTAACGGTAGAAACACATGGGAAGTTTCGGGCTGTTTTTTCGGCTGTACGACCGATAACATTCCGTGGGGACACCAGTTCTGTCGGCGCGGACATGTCAATGTCAGGAATGGGGTCAAACAGTGTCGACGGTGACATTACAGAGGGACGTGACAAAGACACACAATAGATTATGCTGGAGAAAGGTTGAGTATGGGCAGTGATCGGAAATCGAAATACGAAGAAAGACGTTAAAACGGCGTAGGGTACAATCATAGTAGTAGTATCCCTTCCTGTGTTGAACCTTTGAGTCTGTTAGAAAACGCTGCTCTCGCAAGGGTACAGGTGTTGTAGAGACCGAGTGGAGGTTTCAGTCGACTCTGCCAGCCATAGATTACAACCCATCGTAACACCAGTTCGGATCAAGTGGGCAAGTTAAAAGTCCAGAGTGGTGTCATCGGCACGTCGCATTCAGTTGACTTTGGTTGTCCTGACTTGTTCGACTCGTGCAGACTCAATAGAATGCTCAGCTCTCAAACGGCCGCGGGCCGCGTTCCTCCATTCATGACGTAATACACCACCGATAGCTGGGATTTCTTGTGATCAGGAACTAGCACAGCAGCACACATCACTGCTACTGGCAACCGCTGCGGCAGCGGCCGTTGTTGCCTCCCAACTCGGACACAGCGGTGTAATGGCGAAGCGCGAGCAATCCAACGGCTCGCGTTGCACCACTATGTCTGAGTGACTGAGTCCGAGTCGCAGATAATATGGGCTCGAACCACCAGCTTGCCCCATCAGCCATGTCTCTTTTGAACTTTCTAGTCCCGTAACAACTGGTAAAACATATTACCCTTGTATCTAGTGCTGCATTGTGCCTCATGATATGTCCTGTCGTCCCTCGAAACGATGCGTCCCTGGCAGCGCCGCAGCCCAAGTCTGTGGCTTAACTCGTGCAGCCTGCACCTACCAAATATTATGGTGTTTGCATCCCCGTGAGCCTGAGCTGTCATAGCAAGTCTGTGCTACATATAATCTCTACTCTGGCCTCGCAGCTTTTCGAGCTTCCAACTGGTTGACTGATTTTACTCACCATGTCTTCGGTGGACATCAACTTTGGTCCGCGTGCCACGGGATATGCGTAAGCGACTCTAAGTTCCCAATTCCCTTCAACCCATTCACTACGCATTGAAGGTACCTAAACTCCTTTTTCACGCTCTCTGCTGCAGGTGAGCTCGCCACTTGTCAACCTCGAGTCGAACTCAGCATCTTTCTGGATATAGCGATCTTATATTATGATTATGCGCTCACCTTATCACGGGAAATTCAGTTTCTATGGCCTCCACACAACAAACAAGGGTGGTTTACGACGGCCTGTCTTCTAAATCGCTACCTCCCTTTGTTAGGCCACCTTCCGCTTGTAATAACATATCTTTTCCCGGGGAAAGTCTCAGTGCGTGCGTTGTTCTGATTTAGGATTACCTTTGCTTTACATGACCGTGATCGATAAAAGTTGTAAGCTACTGCTAATGTGTATATCCGTCCCTGTGAAGAAATACTCACCCGATCGTAGCTGTCATGATTTCCATGTATACCATGAGGGTTTTGAGGTATTCTTGCAGGTCCTCGCCAACGGTACGTACCCACTCTTGTCTCCCTGACCCTGGCCTTTGTTTGTAATCACCCACGGAAGCCCTCTGCCTGGTCCGCGTCTACGCATTGTACCGCCGAAGTCGCCTCATTCTCGGTCTTGGCTTTGGGATTACCTTAGGGTCGATTATCCTCGCATCCGTGTGTCCTACTTTTCAGGATCTCCGAAATGTATATGCATATCACCACTTCCTTGGGTAGTTGATGGTGGTTAAAGCCCATTCCCTCAGTGGTGATAAATACTTAGTCGCATATGGTGTTCGTGGTTGTAATCAGGTGACCCCAACACTCGAGTACGTGGCTAAATCTGCAGGGAAACTCATTACTGATATGATTTGTATTGTTTTGTGTTAGGGGTCTATGTAAGTTTATAGGCTAGCTACCAGTTTCTGCGGGTCCAATAACTCGATGACACAGACGCTGCTTTATCGTGGATGGGCGCACTCGTTTTTGACGTTGCCGTGTTTTCACTCACTATCTACAAAGCATTTACAATTGGCAGAGGTAGTGGATTATTGGATGTGATTGTCAGAGACGGTGCGTCAAGCTACATCACCAACTCACTAGGCCTGATTATCCATACTAGGGACCATGTATTTCTTGTATGGGAATTCGTGTTATTCTTCCGTGAGACACTGACGTCTCTTGATAGGGTACTCTGTATCGTGAATCTAGGAAACATTCTCATGTTTCGGGTATGCCAGGCTTGTATCTGCAAGCTTTGTGATTCTCAGGCTAACTTACTACCTCACCTAGTTTTCTCAGGTTCGTTATCGTGAATCGGTGTCACTGGAGCCTCGTTTCACGCCTGAATAACAACAGCCTTTGTTAAAAAACTCAATCGCAACCTTGACGAATGTGTTTGTGTTGATGCTTCTCACGTCATTAGGCATCATCTGCTTCAGTGCTGATTTTGGGTTTACAGGTTCTCGATCACTCTAACATCCCGTCTTGTGTTGAACCTCCGTGAGAAAGACTCCGCTTTTGCCGGTTTACCGATATTGGTAGCAACCGCAGAGGGGGAGTTTCAACCGGCTTCGCAGGTCAGCGTAGGACCGATAATATTTCGTCGCGGCACTACCTCTGATCAAGTGGGCACGTCAACATCAGGAATGGCCCAGAGCAGTGTCGTTGGTACTAACCTATGTCGCGCAAATATAGAGGTACGAGAAAGGCCTATCTTTTGTGGCCATGCTCGCGGCCCTGACTCACATCACGATCCTAGTGACAAAAGCACATGATAGATCGTACCAGAGGAACAAACGTTTTTTTAATAAGATATACACAGCGTTATACCATATATCGTCATTTCTTAGACTTACTGTATAATTGTCGGACCATGTCAAACGGAATAAGTCCATGTCTCGGAACATGCACTTGGAACCTTAGGCCTTAGGACTCACGACTTGATTGATCCTCTCTATAAACTGGTGACCGGTGGTAGACAACAATTGCTTTGGAGATATGCCAGTGGGTAGCTATGCAACTACCACGCGACTCCGAGTCTGGAATACAGGAGGTACCATTAGTGATCAAACTTTTCGACGGATTCTTATCGCGTTCAGCGTGATGTACAACAAGTCTGTACTGGGGGAATAAACGTCGTTCGGTGACTAGAGTACAACCGTTTTGAAAAAGAAAGAGATATCGTGGCCTGACGCAGACTCGGAGGCGGGCCGGGCACGCTGGTCACGTGCGTGCCCAAAGAGACCAACTAGCGTAGCCGCAGTGAAATCTTATTCGCCCACGGTGAGTACTGTGCCAAAACTGCCCTGATTATCGCAGGTTACTGGGGTTATATGAGATTCAGGTAGATGGCTCGGTGAGTCGGAAACTTGATACGAGGTTGGCCAGGTGCTAACTTACAGTATGTACAATCATTAAACAACAAACTTCACACCTGCTCGTGTCGTGTCTTCGTTGTTGCTTCAGGATCGTCCGGGTTCGATCTCCAAGCTGAATATTGCGCTGAACGCTGAATACACTGAGTACTGCGTCTGAGGCTGGGCGCTGAGTCAGCCTGGGTTCGTGCGAATTCGTGCTGGCCGAGATCAGCCTGGAGCCGCGCCGCTGGCCACAATAGGCTTGACTCGTACACGCATCAGCTGCGGTCTCCTTGTTCCTGGATTTCTGCGAAAAATTTCCATCTTTGTGTCTAGTCTACTGCTGTTCATGGAATATGCGGTGCTTCAAGTTTCTGATGTTCCTCACACATACACCCAAGCCTGATGTTGTTCTCCTAGACAACAAATCCATGGTGACTGCTTCCCAGTGGGCTGTCGTATAGACTCTGTGTTATCTGTGCTACATATAGTCTCCAATCGTGATGGCACTGTGTCATTGCACTCTACTCTCTCCAAGAAAAGTACTCACTGGTTGTGCCCGCAATATGATGTCCTCGGTAGACAATCTCGGTCCACATGCTGCCGAATATGCGTAAGCCGCTCTGAGCTCCGAGTCTCTTCGTTCATTCAATCATTTAATCTAGGTACCTCAACTCGATTTTCAATCTCTCAACCATCGGTGAGCTCGCCACAAGTCGACCTCTGGCTGAACTCAGCATCTTTCCGACATGCTGGACTTGAAGTGATTCTGTATTACGATTATATGCTCACTTTAGACCGAGAAATCCAGTTTCTGTGGCCTCCGCACAATAAACAAGGGTGGTTGACAATCGCTTGTCTTTTAAATCGTTACCTCCCTTTACTCGGACACCTTCCGTTTGTCCTAACATTTTTTTTCTCCGGTGATGGCACAGTGCGTCCGTTGTCCTTATTTGAGATTTGAGATTTCTGATCTTGATCGAAAAGCTGTAAGTTACTCTGATGTGCATATACTTTTTTGGAAGTACCCACAAGATCGTAGTTGTCCGAGTTTCCATACATACCATGCATACGTTATGGTCACCTTACAAGCTCTCGTTGCCAGTATGTGCTAAAGTACTTCACTTTTGTCTGGCCAGCCCTGACTTTCGTAATTACCCACATTTAGTCCTTTGCCTGGTCCGCGTCTACGCGTTATATGGTCGAAGTCGCCTTGTCCTTGGTTTTCTCACGGTAATCGGTTTCGTGTTGTTGATCAATGCATCTGTATGTGTTTCTTTCCCAGACCCCTGATGGTGCATATAAACATCACTCCTTTTTTTATGAAGTATATGCTGATCGGACACCGTCGCTTCGATCAAGATACATACTTAGTTGTTTATGGTGTTAAGGGTTGCAATCACGTGACTCCACCACTGCAGTACGTGGCCAAATCTTCATGGCGATCTATTCTAGTATCAACCTATACCGTGAAGAGGTTTTTGTAAGTTATTAAGTAGCCGTTGCTCAAGCCGTGGCCACAATAACAATGACACAGATGGTGCTTTATTGTGGACGAGCGTGCTCATTTTCGACGTCGCCATATTTTCACTCACCTTGTACAAGGCAATTGCAATTGGGAGAGGGATACATTTATTGGATGTGATTGTCCGAGATGGTGCGTCGAAAAAATTGCTTACAATTACCTACTGATCCTTATTACCCATCCCAGGGACCATGTACTTCTTGTATGGACGATTCTTTTAATTCATCTATGAGATATCAACGTTTTCTGAAAGGGTGCTCTCCGTCATGAATCTAGCAAATATTTTGATGCTTCGGGTGCGCTAGAGTTGTATCTGTCAGCTCCGTGATTTTAATTCTATCCCCTGCCTAGTTTGCTCCAGTTCGTTATCGTGCCATCAGTGTTGTTGGAACCTCATTTCACATGCAAATTGACAGCGTTTGCTGAAAACTTCGATTACAGTCTTGACAAGCGTGTTCGTGTTGATTCCTCTCAACATCAGGTTCAGCACTGACTCTGGGTATACAGGCTCTCGACCACCTTAGTCTCCCGTCTTGTGTTGAACCTCCGAGAGCAAAATTCCGATCTCGCAGGTTGGTCGACGGTGGAAACACAAGGGAGATTCCGGGCAGCTCTGCCGGGTGCAGGATCAATAACATTTCGCAGCTCGGTCAGAATGGACAACTCAATGTCAGGAATGGGATCGAACAGTATCGATGGTGGCCTCGATGCACATGACGAGATCACATAAAGCTGTATGGTCTCAATGATCGGAATGTAGATAAAAAGGTGTAGTACATTACTAT
Source organism: Lactifluus pinguis (assembly GCA_003313945.1). Taxonomy (NCBI): domain Eukaryota; kingdom Fungi; phylum Basidiomycota; class Agaricomycetes; order Russulales; family Russulaceae; genus Lactifluus; species Lactifluus pinguis. Next base: position 42,632 of record QLPA01002134.1, on the reverse strand, counting down.
ATGATACCGCCTATAACTAGCATATATTTTGTAAATTCAGCTGCTTCTCCCCTTAAATAAGGATATTTTAATGAGCGCCCACCGGAACCCATAGGGCCCAGAACGTCCATTCGAACCCCCAATAACGCTTCATACGACACGCAACCATCGATTCGGGACTACCGGAGCTCCAGAACACGGCCACTCATTCGTGGGTAGCAGAGATGCGGGGCCCTGTGAAAGACTAGATTGTTTTGTTTGAACAGAAACTGGCGCGTTGTCATAGCCCGAGACGACCAACGTGGTCACTGAGACGCGCACGATGGCGGGTTCCGTGTGGGGGTCCAATCACAACACGAAAGTTATCGCCACCGTTATTGTCCCACCACTCACCGATGCCAGGTACGGTGTACCGCACGGCGAGAAGCAGCGTACTCGTGCGCGACTCGGGAGGACTGGCGAATTGAGAATGTGCCCCATCTAAGGAAATCGTGAACGCGAATCGGTCCCAATCACAGGTGTCGTCGTCGTCGTTGCCGGTAGTGGTGGAGACGTACTGGGCTTGGGACTCACAGTTGGTCGTCGTCCAGTTATCGGTGGTGAATCGAGCGGCGATTTGTTTCTGATAGGAGATGTTGCGCACGCGCACGACGCCACGGAGTAGAGGTGGAGCTGGATGCCACGCGGGTAAGAGCGAGATGGACTCGAGGTGGACGTTCGATTCCGGAGCGGTAAATGGGGAAGGTATCGGAGACATCTCGATGACTTTGAGACGCGAGAGTGTGAGGCCGACCGCCGGGGACGCCGAGTCTGCCGCGGTGCTGTCCCACTCGCTCTCCGTTTCTGTATCGGATAATAAACCGGTGGGGATGGAGGAAGGTCTACCGCGGGCGCGAAATAAACAAATAGATTCGAGCTCTCCATCTGATCCTTTGAAACGAACGGTTTTTGGACTCGGACTCGGATGTGAATGTGGTGAGGGAGGCCGCGTCGCAGAACATAAAGTCGTTCTATAGCCGCGAGAATTGGAACGTTTGAGGGATGGCTTTGAGTGGTTGACCGTTCGTTGGGTACACGGAGCGGAATTTTGTCGCTGATGTTTTGGAAGAGATGGCGAAGATAGATGATATGAGATGGGAGACCAAGTTCGGTCTTTGATATGAGTGACAGAGACGTAAGGCATTTTTACGCTGTTACAGCCCCCCAAAACGCTGTATTTATAGCCCCCGCCTTTCAATTTGTAGATTCGCTTGGTCCAGAATTAGCCTAGGACCTCGGACGTGCCTCGATAGGACCGAGAATGGCTAGAGCGGCCACCGTGGGGATGCCGTGACATCATCATCATCAATCAACATTTGTGCCGAGATGGTTCGCGTCCCAGATATCCATTCTCGGCCAATGCTCTACAAGTAAAAATGACTTTTGAACTGAACTGATCACCCCTTCCCAATCATCCTACATGGTGCCTACTCACGAGCAACTGGAAAAAGGAACTCGTCATCAACCAACTCGTCCACTGGCAGAACAAAGTCACCACGACATGCCACCAGTCGATCCATTCACGCCTCTGCTCCACTTTCCCACCCGGCGAGAGTCGCCTCAAATACGAAGACGCTTAAGCACCGTTATTTTAACCGTCGTCCTCGTCTTGGTTCTTTTGAATGGTCTAGCAACCGCACGAGAAATCTTCTCCACTTATCAAGTTCAGCTCGCCACCGTGCGCTACTTTCAATGGATGATGTCCTTCAAACAAAACTGATTCTGCCTAGACCGATGAACAGCATCTAGCTGTTCTCGCCGATGATGATAAGATCGTGGAATGTACTCGTTGGAAATCTTCTCCTGACGATACATTCCAACCTCCCCCATTCTTCGAGTCCTCTTCAAGTTCTCAGGCTTTACCCCATGAAAGGGCAGACTTTGATCTCCCAATCGACGCAAAGGGTCTGCTCGTGTATGCGAGGGGATCTTCATCTTCTGGTGCAGTGCAAGTCAGTGAATCTCCAGACGTCAAAGACTTGAAGATCACAGTTTTCGCCCACTATCGGAACAGGAGGGCTCTTTCCAAGGCAAAGGTCTGCCTTGTCGAACGTAAAAATGGACCTAATGGTGTGGCAATATTGGTGCGTTGCGTTCCCTCCCCCATTGACTACGTCAGACGATAATAATCTGACTTTGGGTGCTACCCCAGACCCCGTTCCGGTGGTTTCCGCCCAGGAAGAAGGATAGGCTCTTCTTCTTCGTTGAGGTCACGTTCCCAGTGTCACCTGGATATGGTATTCAGAACCTCTCAACCTTTGCAATTGACATGCCCCAATTTGCTCTGCACGTGGATGATTTGTCTTCATACAGTTTTGGTGTATTAGCTCTCAAGTCGGCCAATCGTCCCATCACCGTAAATGTGAGCCTCAGATCGACCCTTTCCCCTGTACGAACATCTTCGCTAAACCACTTTTACTAGTCGATCACGGGAGAAACCATCATAGCAGAGAGCAAGAATGCGAAAATCGAGGGATTCTTCAGCGTCACCCGACTTTTGAAACTCTTCACGACCAATGGCCTTATCAAAGCGACTGTGAATGCTCACAGCAATCTTCCAAGTAAGCCAACGGTGGCCTTCTTGAAAACATCGAACGGGTTAGCTTCTCCTCACTCAACCAACGCCCTCCCGAAAACTAACGCATCCCCCACAGCCCCATCCACTCCAACATTTCCCTATCCACCAACTCCTCATCAGGAACAGGCGGATATTTCCGCGTCTACACCTACACTCACAACGCACCTCTCGACCTCACCATCCCCACCAGCCCACCCGACTCCCATCTCGTCCTCGACGCATCCACCAAGAACGCACCGGCACACGTGACGCTGCGCGCCCCCGACGCCTTCTTCGAAGGTCGCCTTTTACTACAAACGACTCCATCTCAACCGATACAGTTGTACGTAACGCCCGGTGTGGAAGATCCGGCTGGCCGCGGTCGTGAACGGAAAGTGAGGACCCACGCGGTCCCAGGTGGCTGTGCTTTGATCGGTAATGTCTCATGGGTATCACCGCCTGGAAAGGATGTCCAAGCGGACGGTGGAGGTGGTGGTGGTGCGGGCTGGGTGAGCGTCACTACACGCAACGCGCCTGTCACTCTCATCCTTTGACCGTATCAAGCGCGATACAAGGTCCCCCCCTAACCCCTTAACCCCCTTTTTTTATAACCCGCGGAGTGTAGGCTAAAATGTGTGCTTCCTCAACTCCTTTTGTATTATTACACACACGCGCATGGGACTTTCTATTCGCTTCTAGTGTTCATCACCACCGCCGTTTGTTCGTGATACCAAGTTCACATTGTGTTCACATTGTAAAAAAAACAAAAACAAAACCGTGAACGACAACACCACAAACCAGGGGGGGAAGCTCGGTTGCCAAGGCACAAGAGAGTAATCTTACAACACAATCCGTCCATACCCGCTCAAGCGTACTAGTATGCGTAGGCGTGGGGGGAAACCCCAAAAAAGAGGTCATGTACATTATTCGCGCGTCACTCGAATCGTATCCAGAGGAACATCGTGAGGACCACCACCACCCTCTTCTCCGCCCTTGGCTCCCTTCTCCCTCAGAGAGAGGGAACGATTGGCGAGTATCACCGCGGCAGCCGCGCGCGTAGCTTTGCGTCGCTTAACGCGTGCACGCCAAAGGAAGAGCGCCAGGGCAGCCGCGACAGCAACAACGCCGCCAATAAGACCGCCAATAACCGCTCCAATCTTACTCGTTCGGTTGGAGTGTGTTGAAAGCCCAGGGACGGCCGTCCGCGTCGTAGTCGGTGTCGGAGGGGTCAACAGAACTCCAGTTGCGCCGGGGTCGACTTCAATGGCATCTGAGGGGGGAAGGAGGGGATTAGTAAAAGGCACGGGATTAGGACGGGATCGAGTGGGACGTACCACCAACTTGGTACGCCAGGACGGGATCCCAAGTTCCTTTAGACTATGAAGCGCAGAGAAGCGTTTGTTCATTTGACTGCGTTTCATTTACAAGGTGACTGCTTACGGATATATTGAGAAACGCCCACTCGGGCACGGCCGTTCCAGGTGGGATGACGTTTGAGAACCTGTGAATTATCGAGGATAGGTTGGGGTGTGAAAGTTAGATATAAATGCCGCAAAGTTAGGTGTAGGGGACGAACGTTGTCAGAGGATCAACTGCAGTACAGTTCACAGAGAATGTTGCCCATCTACCATCATATTTATTAGAACATCTTAAGACAAAAAAAAGGTGAAGGGGGACGAACGGGAACCACTTGGCACCCTGGCATGCATCACAGGCGCTCATCAACGAATAGACGACCGTATTGCACTTGCACAAATCGGAGGCATCAGAAGGGCCTGATGGCCCTGTGTAAGAATCGCCGGGATTCAACTTGGGGATAGTGTAGACTAAGTAAGGGGTGTGGTGGTTAATTCTCACGATCAGCCAAGAGGAAAAGACAAAGAGGTCAAGAGAGAGTTCTGCACACCTCCATTATCACATGCACCCTGGAGATACGCAGCGACAATACAAGGGTTTTGACCAAGTGAGTTGAATGACTACTTGGGGGGTGAGACGACAATGGTAGAAATAATCGGGAACGTGGTGGACGTACCCAAGACCAAGCTTGGGGACAAGTGGGTTGGACGACGATCTGGGCGAGAACGAGCTGTGAAAAGAGGAGAAGTGCGGTTGGAAGGGGGAGAAAGGAGATCATCATCCTAACACGCTGTGTGGTGGTGGAGAGAGGTTCGATAAGAACCACATCGAAACTAGGATAAAGGGGATTGGCCTTTAAAGGGGGGTCCGTCCTTCGCAGGGCCAGTTAAGGTACTCGGTCAACGCCTGCGCTCGTATCAGTTTGTCACATTTAGTCACAAATTTAGCACACATTCCGTCACGATCGGAGAGATAAAGTCTCAGTTGAGTTTATCAACGTTGAGCCAGAATAGTTCCGTTACTGTAGAGATGTCTTCAAACTTCTCCGAGTCCGCCGTCAGAGACACCACGATCCTTGCGATCAACTTAGGTCGGGTCCACTATCATGGCCTGATACCAATAGCTGTACGTAATCAGACATGCCACCTGACATTTGGGCGGTGATTTTGCAATTTCATCGACAATGAAAACACTGAATCTTGATTTTGCGGCCTTGATAAGGCCACCAATGAACGAATCACTTATCTTACTGTCTCTACATCAGGAAACTGTTCTTGCTAGCCGGCGCTAGCGGACATAGCCGAGCATTGGCCACTAGTACTAGTGTCCGGCTAGCATCGGCTAGCAGATACAAGCTTTCCTGATGGCCCCCACTCTTGTGAGTTGACTTGTCATGACAACAAGGTTCTTTGGCCCTCACAAAGAAACATACTTACAGTACTGTACTCCCAGTTACCTTGGCCCGCTGGCCATGTTCCCAATCAAACTTCCGTGCCTGACTGGGCGCTCATTGATGTCACGGTTCGTTCGTTACTCATCTTTTCATCTTCCCAAGTCGCGGCGTACTGACTGTATATCCCAGGTCCTAGGCACCTGGAATTCAAATGAATCGCGTGTCGTTGGTGGTAGGAACCTTTTTTTTGTTCTCCCTCAATTGGGTCGTCTTACGCTCCCCCCTCTCCTTTCAGGTACTCTTGAAGCGGGCCCTGGCGCGCCGATTACCATTCCAGCTTCTATTCCCACCCTCCCCTTCATACAAGCCCAGAGGCTCTTCTTCTAATGTAGGTGCCATCGCGGGAGTCGTCGGTAGGCGAAGAAAGCACTAGAAGGGTTCACCTCTGCCGCCGAGTTCGATCCTATCCCACATCCTCATCCGCTTATAGATGAATTCCGACCTCAATCACCAGATGGCGCAGCATTTGTGCCACCATTCCTTGCCCGAGACGCGTGCCCCACCAATGAGGCTTTTTGTGCGTGCTTCTACGTCTTTGTCGCAGACCCGTGCATGTCCTCATGTTTCCCACTCTTTTTTATATGCGCAGGACCAGGACGATTCAACCACTTTCCCTGAGCCAAGAAACCAATCCTGTGCCAAAAGCCGACTCCCTGATACCCGAGATGTCCAGCACTGGAGACACCCTGGCCAACATGGCAACTTCACTGCCACCGACATATTCTGGCTTTCCCACTGTTTGATATCGTCACTCTTCTTGTGGTAAATTATGGTAGGATCTGGTCACGGTTGGATGACGTCTTTCGTTGTTGGCCTTTGCCTTCGGGAGGAAGTACTAAGGAGACTTTGGTAGGAAGTCACACTGGCACTGCTGACTAACTCTGTACAATTATCAACCGGTTATCACCGCATGCTAATTGATGTCTTTGGCGAATTGGCCATCTCCGAGTTGCGGCCATTTGACCATATACCAGGTGTGCTCATATCCCGTTGATGGGTGGTGCGAAACGGTCATATAGCTCGAACTTGGACAGAACTGTCAATCGATTACTGACCGGCTTCAGCACCCTACACCAGAAACGTAGCAGCGCATCTGGGTACCGCATCGAATGAACATGTTCAAGTTGGTGACTTGCCTTTGAAGCTTGGATAGGAGCCACATAGAACGCCATGAAGGATTGGTTCTTATCCTGTACTGTAAACGCCCTGGGACATCCAACGCTTCGAGGAAGTGCCACACTGTCGGCTGGCACATAAGGTGAGGAGACTTCGTTGAGACTCCCGTTGAGACAGTTCGTCCTGAACCTTCTCCTCCGTCAACGACATAATCCTCGTAAACCAGTAGAGTCGAGATTGATGCGATAAAATCTCGGTGGGTGAGGTGAGCGTTGGTCACCTGCGAGAAGAACTAGATAAGCTATATAAAAAATGAGTGTCGGATGCGAAACGGGAAGTGATGATGTCCTAGTTGACAGCTGTGGGCCATTACGCCCAACGGTGAGTGTTCGTTATCCACGCCGGGTCGTCCTCGGGGTGCCTGTGACGAAGGCTGACCCGTTCGACTCGGAGGGCCTTCTCCTTCTGCACGCGGTCCGATCCGTCCTCGGCCTCCAACATATCCTCCCAAACCGCTAACATTCCCCAGCAATCAGGTCGACCAACAACTTGAAAGGTCCGAGTCAATCGGTCCGCGATCATATGATCTCGACTCCGATAGCTCAAGCTATTACTACGTAATCAGGGCCATTCCACATCCACCTGACCGTGACGTTGGGCTGTCAAAGACTGTAGTGTTTGCAATTTCATCGACAATGAAGACTGTGGCTGTAACTAAATCTTAATTTTGTTGCATTGATAAGGCTGCCAATGAATGAATCACTTCCTGTATGACCCCTTCCCTACTCCCTGCCAGTGACACCACCCTTCCCTCGCGTTTGATTCCTCACAAATGTCAGTATTCGCTGTACTTACCGCTTTATCGCTCTTCTCTGGCCACACACTTTCTGTCACCGCTCCCGATTGCAGCAACTCGACGTGGAAATGGGTGCGGCCAAACCTATTCTTTTTCCCGATCTTGAATTGATCTTTTGTCCAGGGCATACAACTCGATTGGTCAAAGCCCGTGCTTAGTCGCAGCCTATTTGCTGTCACCGTGTTATGGGGAGGCCAGTGGTCAATCACCTGATGGTCAGTCACCTTTCCCGTGTAAGTTACTGTACCACCTCTCATCCTCCTTTCCTACAGCGACTTCTCTCGGGCCAGTCGGCCCGGGAGAATCGTACCAAGGTCCTAATACTGGGCAGAACGCATACAACACGTGCGGATGCAGCACTGTCGTATATTCCCTCTTGGGTGCATGCGGGGCATGTCAAGGAGGATCGTGGTTAACGTACGTCTCACACCAACCTCTCGCCTACTGGGCTTATATCTTTTTAGCTGGTTTGACTATACTACCCACTGCACTGTCTCTACTCTTGGCTACCTGTGAGTTGACTGTTGTGACGAGAGGATCATTGGTCCTGACAGAGAAACGTACTCCAAGTTACATTGGCCATGTTCCCAACGCAACTTCCGTGCCTTACTGGGCACTTATTAATGTCACCGTTCGTTTTCGTTATTCATCTTCCGAGTCGTTGCGCGCTGACTGTATGTCCCAGGTCGAGGGCACCTGGGATCCAAATGAATCGCGTATCGTCGGCGGTAGGAACACCCTTTTTTTCTCCCTCACTTGGGTCGTCTTACGCTCCCCCTTCTCCTTTCAGATACTCCTGAAGCGGGCCCTGACGCCACGATTACCGTTCCGGCTTCCACTCCCACCGCGTCTTCCTCACTCACGGGCTCTTCCCACTCCCCCACTGCCACCTCATCCCCTTCATCCAAATCCAGTGGCTCTTCTTCTAATGTAGGTGCCATCGCGGGAGGCATCGTCGGTGGTGCTTTAGCCATCTGTGCGGTGGCTTTCATCGTTTTCTTGAGGAGGAAAAGAAAGTACCAGGAGGGTTCGCCTACTGCAGCCGTATTCGATCCTATCCCACATCCGCAACCGCTTATGGATGAATTCCGACCTCAATCATCAGATGGCGGAGCATTTGTGCCGCCACCCTTGCCTGAGCCACGTGCCCCACCATTGAGGCTTTACGTGCGTGCTTCTGCGGCTTTGTCGCAGACCCGTGCATGTCCTCATGTTTCCCCTCTTTTTTATATGCACAGGACCAGGACGATCCAACCACGTTCCCCTGGAACCAAGAAACCGATCCTGTATCAAAAGCCGACTCCCAGATACCCGAGACATCCAACGCTGGAGATACCAACAGGGCAACTTCACCGCCACCGGCATACTCTGCCAGTGGCTTTCCCACTGTTTGATATCGTCACTCTTCTTGTGGTAAATTATAGTAGGATCTGGTCACGGTTGGATAAGTTGATTGGTGGCGCGGAACGGTCCTTTAGTCCGTACTTGGACAGAACCGTTAGACTGGCTTCAGCACCCTACACCAGGAACGTAGCAGCTCATCTGAATGGATTCTGCATCGAACGAACATGTTCCAAGTTGGTGACATTCCTTCGAAGCTTGGATAGGAGCCACATAGAGCGCAATGAGGGATTGGGTACTGTAACGCCCTTGGACAGTCCAGATTCCCCTTGAGACAGTTCCGCAGACGTCCTCAACCTTCTCAACGACATAATCCTCGTAAATCAGTAGAGTCGAGATTGGTGCGATATAGCTCACTACTTACGATGTAAAACAAGTAAGATATGTGGAATAAAGACTAAGTGAGCCTGAGTGTCCAACTTGAATGCGACTGTCTTCAACTCCATCGCTGTCCCGGAACGGCCGCTCTATCTGTGGGTGAGGTGAGCGTTGGTCCCCTGTGAGAAGAACTAGATATAAAATGGAGTGTCGAATGCGAAACATGAACTAGTGATGTCGTAGTTGACGGCTGTGGGAGATCATCCCCAAGTTGAACCGCGAGTAGTCGTTTTCCACACCGGGTCGCGCACGGTGCCCGGCCTGTGACGAAGGCTGACTCGGACCCGTCCGAGGGCTCCTTCTCCCTCTGCGCTCGATCCAATCCGATTTCGTTCCAGCACACCCTCCCAAACTGCTAAAATTCCCCAGCAATCAGATAACCAACCAACTGAAGGTCCCCCGGTCCGCGATCATATCGATCATATCTCGCCCATACATAGCTGTACGTAATCAGGGCAACATCCACATCCACCTGACGTTGGGCTGTCAACGAAGAACAACCCAGCAGTGGTGTTTGCAATTCCATCGGCAATGAAAACCGTGTCTGTAACTGAATCTTAATTTTATTGCGCATGCATTGATAAGGCTACCAATGAACGAATCACTTCCTCCGTGACCCCTTGGCTGCTTCCTGGCATCGCCCGTCCCATCCACCTTTGATCCCTCACAAATGTCAATATTCATTGTACTTACCGCTTTATCGCTCTTCTCTGGCCATACACTTGCTGTCTCCGTTCCCAATTGCAATTCGACGTGGGAATGGGTGCGGCCAAACCATTTCTTTTCCCGATCCATTGAATGATCTTCTGTCCAAGGCATTCAACTCGATTGGTCAAAGCCCGTGCTTAGTCGCAGCATATTTGGTGTCACCGTGTTGGGGGAATAGTCGGTCACCTTTCCCTTGTACCCCTCCCATCCTCACAGGCCTCACCTCCCACAGCAACCGCTTTTACTCTCGAGCCAGTCGGCCAGGGAGAATATTACCCAGGTCCCAGTTTTGGGGACGCCACATTGAACTCGTGCGGGTGCGGCACAGTCCCATATTCCCTCTTGAGTGCGTGCGGGGCATGTCAAGGAGGGTCGTGGATAACGTACGTCCCACACTAATGCCTCACCTACTGGGCTTATATCTTTTTAGCTGGTCTGACTACATTGGCCTCTGCCCTGCCTCTGTTCTTGAGACATTGTGAGTTGACTGTTATGACAAGAGGATTCTTGGTCCTCACACAGAAACAAACTCCCAGTTATGTTGGCCCTGTTCCTAACGTAACTTCTATACCGTACTGGGCGCTCATTAATGTCACAGTTCGTAACTCATCTTTCATCTTCTGAGTCGCTGCGTACTGACTGTATGTCCCAGGTCCTAGGCACCTGGAATCCAAACGAATCGCGTGTAGTCGGCGGTAGGAACACACTTTTTTTTATCCCTAACACGCTCGTCTTACGCTTCCCCCGCTCTTTTCAGATACTCCTGAAGCTGGCCCTGGCACGACGATCAACACTGCGGCTTCCACTCCCAGCCAGCCTTCTTCACTCCCGGCCTCTACCAACTCCCCTACTGCCACCTCATCCCCCTCATCCAAGTCCAGTGGCTCTTCTTCTAATGTAGGTGCCATCGCCGGAGGCGTCGTCGGCGGTGCTTTAGCCATTTGTGCGGTGGCTTTAATCATTTTCTTGAGGAGGCGAAGAAAGTACCAGGAGGGTTTGCCTACCGCAGCCGTGTTGGATCCTATCCCACATCCGCAACCACTTATGGAGGAATTCCGACCTCAATCATCAGATGGCGGAGCATCTGTGTCACCACCCTTGCCTGAGACGCGTGCCCCACCAATGAGGCTTTACGTGCGTGTTTCTACGTCTTTGTCGCAGACCTATGCATGTCCTCATGCTCCCCCCCTTTTTATATGCCCTGGACCAGGACGATCCAACCACGTTCTCCTGGGACCAAGAAACGATTCCTGCGCCAAAAGTTCACACCCGGGTACCCGAGGCGTCCACTTCACCACCACCGACATACTGAGGCTTTCCCACTGTTTGATATCGTCACTCTTTTTGTGGTAAATTATTGTAGGATCTGGTCACGATTGAATAACGTCTTTGTTTTTGGACTTTGCCTCTCGGGTCGTGGATGTAGAAAGTAATTTTTGGTAGGCAGTCACGTTGACCAACTCTGTACAATTGCCAACTGGTTTTGACTACATGCTAACTTATTTCTTGGGCGAATTCTAATGGACATCTCAGGATCGCAGTTATTTGATAATATACCGAGTGCGCGCACATCCCATTAATTTTCGGCGCGAACCAATCCCGTAGTCCGTACCTGAATAGAACCATTGACCGACCATGTTCAAGTCGGTGACCTCCCTACAGAGGAACCCCATAGACCGTAATGAGGGATTGATTCTCATACCATATTGTAAAAGCGCTGGGCAAGTCCGGTGGAGATACTCATCCAAAGCTCCAAGGAAGTACCACAGACCCACTCTGTCACCACAAGGTGAGGGTCATTGAGACTCGTGTTACGGTTGAGACTGTCTATCATGACGCTCTGAACGAGGATTGTTCTATAGAGACACCCTCAACCTTCTCCGCCATCTGCGACACGGTTCTCTTAAATCGGTAGAGTCAAGATTGGAGAAATGTAGCACTGATAACAATGTAAAACAAGTAGTAAGACAGGTGGTATAAAGTGTAATTGGCTCTGTTGCAGCCCGAAACGGCCACTCGGTCAGTGGGTAATGTGCGTTATTCACCTGCGAGAAGAACTAAATTTGCTATATAAAAAATGGGTGTCGGATGCGAAAGATGAAGTGATCTGATATCGTAGCAGACGGCTGCGGGCGATCGCCCCAAGGGATCGCCCACAACGGTCGTTATCCCGGGCCACGCCGGGCCGCCCACTCGTGCCCTTCAGTCTCCTTCCTCTGCGCTCGATCCAATCCTTCCTCAGCCGGAGGCATCTCTTCACAAACCGCCAAAATTCCCCGGAAATCAGGTCGATCAAGCGCTATCATATCTCGACCCAATAGCTGTACGTAATCAGCGCCACATGATGCACGACTCGGACACCTGACATTGAGCTGTCAACGACACAAGCCAGTACTATACAGCACAGTAATGTTTGGCGTTCCATCGACATTGAAATCTGTGCCTGTAACGGAGTCCTAATTTTGCTGCATTGATAAGGCTGTCAATGATTGAATCTACTTCCTGTGTGACCCCTCGCCAGTCGCCACTCGCTGCCAGTGGACCCATTTGATTCACAAAATGTCAATACTCGCTGTACTTATGACTTTGACGCTCTTTTCTGGCCATGCACTTGCTCTCTCCGGTCCGGATTGCAACTCGACATCCGAGTCGTGGAAATGGGTGCGGCCAGCTTGAAACCATTTTTTTTCCCCATCCTTTGAATGACCCTTCTTCCAAGTTACATAACTCGATTGGTCAAAGTCCGTGCCAAGTCGCAGCGTATTTGGTGCAACCGTGTTACTCGACATGTCAGTCACCTTTCCTCATCATATTTTGTTTTCGAAAACACTTTTATTCTTCGGAACTACTAACCCCACCTCCCAACCTCGCAACAGCTATTGACATCGGGCCGGCAGGGCCGGAAGCATCATACCCCCAGGCTCCCCTCCCAGCTGATTCCGATAACTGGGGCAAGTGCTGGTGCAACACCGTCGTATATTCCCTCATGTGTGCGTGCGGGGGATGCCAAGGGGCATCGTGGATATCGTACGTCCCACACCAACTGAACCTCTCGCCTACTGGACTTATATCTTTTTAGCTGGTCTAACTATATCCCCTGGTGCCTTGTTGAAAATCTTGACATATTGTGAGTTGACTGTTATGGCAAGAGGATTCTTAGTCCTTACAGAGAAACACTCTCCCAGTCACCCTTTTACTGTTCCTGGTGGAACTTACGTGCCTTACTGGGCACGCATCAATGTCACAGTCCGTTACTCATCCATCGTCTTTCCGAGTCGTTGCGTACTGACTGTATATCCCAGGTCGATGGCATCTGGAATTTAGATAAATCGCGTGCCGTTGGAGGTAGGAACGTTTTTTCTTCTGCTCCCTCACTTGATCGTCTTACGCTCCCCTCCTCCTTTTCAGGTACCCCTGAAACGGGTCCTGGCACGACGATCAACACTCCGGCCTCCACTTCCAACCTGTCTCCCTCACCCACGGCCTCTACCAATCCCCCCACTTCCACCTCGTCCTCTTCGTCCAGTTCCGGAGGCTCTTCATCTAATGTGGGTCCCATCGCGGGGGGTGTCGCTGGTGGCCTCGTAGCAGGTTCTGCCGCCACTCTTATCTTCTTTTTCTTCTTGAGGCGAAGAAGACCTCAGCAGACGCCATCAACCGCCGCAGTGTACAGTGGCACCCCACAGCCACCCATGGACGAAGTCAAGCCTCAATCATCAGATGGCGGAGCATTTGTGATGCCATCCTTGCCTGAGACGCGCGCCCCACCAATGAGGCTTTACGTGCGTGTTTCTACGTCTTTGTCGCAGACCCGTGCATGTACTTATGTTCTTTTCGATGTGTGCAGGACCCAAATGACCCAACTACGTTCCCTGGTTACCAACGACCCGATCCCGTGCCGGAGGTGAACACCCAAGTACCTGCCGTGTCAAACACTGCCAGTGGAAACGCCATAGACAACACGCAAACTTCACGATCACTGGGATACCATGGTTTTCCCGCTGTTTGATATTGTCACTCGTCTTGTATTGAATTATTGTAGGATCTGGTCACGGTTGGATACCATCTTTTGTTTTCGATGTTTAGGTCGTGGAGGTACGATGTAATGTAGTGTAGGGTCGGCCACGTGCCTGGCCCTGAAACCTCTATTTGTGGGACATCGTACGCTTGCCTCGTGTCTCCTTTCCGTTCCGACTCGCGCCGCTGTTCTCTACCTTCTCTGTTCGTTTTAGGTCTCATTCTTGTCGTCTCGATCTCGTAAAACCGGGCCACGATCGCCCTCGGCCACGACGCGTTTACGCCTCGGCCATCGACCCGTTCTCTGCGGCCTCGCGCTGCACGACAGTTTCTCCGTTTTCTCTTTGTTTCTTTCTCGTTTCTTTCATGCCTTGTTTCTCCTGCGTTTCCCATTTCGTACTAGCTTGCCTCGCGTTCACCATTGTTCGCCCTTTCCAGTATCGTTCCGCCTCGTTTTGCTTACCCTCTCGTTTTCGTCTTGTGCTACTTCCCCTTTGTTCCCCTCCTACTTTAGATGCCTCGCGCCGTTCCCTTTCATCCCCATCTCACTTCCGATGTTTCCTACTTACTCTTTTGACCGTTCTCTTCGCCCCCGTTCAGTTCGCTACTTTACTTGATTTTCCGTTGTTGACGCGTTTCCGTTTTAGACTACCGGCTCGAATGTACTTAAATACGGCTTCGGAATGTACAAACGAGCCAGCGAAACGTCGCCGCTCACCCTCTGTTCTCGAAATCTCGTCTGCTTCAAGTCTTTCTATTCCTTTCTCCATTTCTCGTTTGAATCTACCTCCATCGCCTTTGTTTCGTTTCGATCTCGTCTTAAACGGGCTCCAAACGCGTCCTACTTCCCACTTGCTGCTGCTCCTCCTTCTACCTCCTTTTACCCCTCTGATCCCCTCTTTTCCCACTCTTCTTGAACTCGCAAGCAGACGACCCTATCTGCTTACAGTAGGCAGTCACGCTGACTGGCCACCTTTGATACAATTGCTAACTATTTATTGCATTGACTGTCTCACGATCGCAGCTATTTGGTCATATCCCGAGTGCGTGCAAATCCCACTGATCCGAGTCGGTGGCACGAAGCAGTCCTGTAGTCCGGCGTACGGACCGTGCCTGGTTGACCGATCTTCAGAGCCCTACACCAGGAGAGGTAACAGCGAATCTGAATAGAATCTTCAGCAGACAAACTTAAGTTGGTGACTTGCCTACAGAGGTTCTATAAGAACTACATAGACCGCAGTGAAGGATTGGATCTCATACTGTACTGTAAAAGAACTGGGCCAGTCCAGTTAAGACACTCATCCAACGCTTCGAGGATGTACCACACGGCCCACACACACAGTGACACAGCCCGGAATGGCCACTCGATCTGTGGGTGAGTGTTGGTCACCTACGAGAAGAACCAAATAATCTGTATTAAAAATGGGTTTCCGATGCGAAACATGGAGTGACATCGTAGTTGTTGGCTGTGCAGTGGGCGAGCGCTTGTTATCCATGCCAGCCCGGGGCTCGGGTGCCTGTCACGGTAATGATGGCCGCGTCGTCCTCCGAGTCGGGCTTCTTCTCCCTCTGCGCTTGATCCGATCCATCTACATTTCCTTCCCTGGAATCAGATCGGCCAAGCAAGGTAGGTCGGCTATCGTGCATATCATGCCTTGATCCAATAGCTGTACGCAATCAACGCCACATGATCCACATCTACTGACATTGCGCCGCCAAGCTGTCAAGGACGATCTTATGGACAAGCCAGGTATTCTTGGCATCAACATGAGCAGTGTTCCAGGCATTCCACGACAAATAAAACTGTGTCTGTAACTGAACCTCAATTTTGCTTCTGTACCCCTCGCCAACCCACTAGCGTCAACCAGCCCATTCGCATTTGATTCCTAAAAAATGTCGATATTTGCTGTTCTTACGACCTTGTCACTCTTTTCTGGACATGCACTTGCTGTCCGCGCTCCAGAATGCAAGTCGGGGGAGGGATGGGGATGGGTGCGGCCAAATCATTTATTTTCCCTATGCTTTACATCATCCTTTGTCCAAGATATACAACTCGTTGGGTCAAAGCCCCTGCACAGTCGCAGCGTATCTGATGACACCGTGTCTTGGGAATGGTCAGTGACTTTTCCGTTGTACCACCTCCCATCCTCACCCCACACAGTTAACCTCCCGAACGCTGCGTCTTACGCTGGTCCCTCTTATATGGAGGCTGAAACTAACCCGTGCCCGTGCAACACCGTGGTATATTCCCTCTTGAGTGGGTGTGGGGCGTGCCAGGGAGGATCGTGGATATCGTACGTCCCACACCAACCCCTCGCTGCTGGGATCATATGTTTTTAGTTGGTCTCAGTACTATTCCCCCGGCTGCGCAAGCGCTGGTATTGCCGCAACGTGAGTTGACTGTTGTTTCAGGAGGATTCCTGGTCCTGATAAACTTACTCCCAGTTACGGTTGGCCTGTTCCCAATGGAACTTCCGTGCCTTATTGGGCGCTCATTGATGTCACAGTTCGTTGACTCATCTCTCGTCTTCGCTGGATTCTGACTGTATTTCCTAGGCTGAGGGTACCTGGGATCGTAATAAATCGCAAGCCGTCGGTGGTAGGAACACACCCTTTCCCCCACATTTAGTCGTCTTATGCTCCCCCTTCTCCCTTCAGATACTCCTGAAACGGGTCCAAACAAGAGGTTAAACACATCCAAGTCTAGGGGCTCTTCTCATGTGGGTGCCATCGTGGGAGGCGTTGTCGGTGGTGTTATAGCAATGATCTTGGCGGCCGCATTCATCGTTTTCTTGAGAAAGCGAAGAAAGCACCGGCAGGGTTTGCCTACCGCAGTATTCGATCCTTCCCCAGAGCCGCTTATGGATGAATTCCGGCCTCAAGCATCAGCTGACGGAGCGTTTGTGTCACCATCCTTGATGCGCTCCTCACCAATGCTTTGCGTGCGTGTTTCTACGTCTTGGTCCAGACCAGTGCATGTTCTCATGTTCCCCCTATTCTCTATATGTGCAGGACCAAGACGATCCAACCATGTTCCCCTTGGACCAAGGAACTGACCCTGTGCCAAGGGTCCACACCCAGGTACCTACAGCGTCCAACAGAGAAGACCCCCGAGCCGCCGACATGCCAATGTCACCACCACCGGCATACTGTAGTTTTCCCACTGCTTGATATCGTCTCTTTTGTGGTAAATTATTGTAGGATCTGGTCACGGTTTGGCAACAACTTTTCGTTTTTGGTCTTTGCTTCAAGTTGGGTTGTGGATATAGGGATTAATGAGGTTTTGGTAGGTAGCCATGCTTCATATTATAAATTGGGCTGTCAACGATGATCTTATGGACAAGTCGGTGGTATTTTTCTTCCCAGCGGTGTCTTTGGACAATGAAAACTGTGTCTGTAACTGAATCTTAAATTTGCTGCACCTGCCAATGAAGGAATCACTTCTCAGTGGCCCTCGCCAGAGCCCCTTGTCTACCCCACTGGCATCGCCCATCCCATGCACATTTGATTCTTCACAAATGTCAATATTCGCAACCTTGTCTCTCAGACTCTCTCTTTTCTGGCCATGCACTTGCTGTCTCCGCTCCCAATTGCAGCTGTGAGTGAAGTGAGCATTGGTCACCCGCGAAAAAAAATCTACATAAGCTATATTAAAGATGGTTGTCCGATGAAGTGATATCGTAGTTGACGGCTGTCCCCAACGGACAGGCACGCCGAACCGACGACTCGGAGGGCGGCCCGAATGGATAACGACCGCTCCGACTATGGCCGTTGTCCTCCGAGTCGAACTTCTTCTCCCTCTGCGCTCGATCCGTCCTCGGCTCCCCAGCACCTCCTCCCAAATTGCTAAAATACCCCAGGAATCAGGTCGATCAAGCAAGGTCGGTCGGCTATCATGCCTCGACACACTGTGACGTAATCAGTCCCACATGTTCACTAGACCCGATGTTGGGCGCATTGAGCTGTCAAGCTGTCAAGGACTTATGGACAAGCCAGGTGTTCACGGCGTTCCATCAAAATGTGCCCACTGGCATTCCGTCGACAATTAAAACTGTGTCTGTAACGGAATCTTAATTTTGCTTCCGTACCCCTCGCCAGCCCACTAGCATCATCCATCCCATTCACGTTTGATTCCTCAAAAATGTCGATATATGCTGTATTTACGACCTTGTCACTATTTTCTGGCCATGTGCTTGCCGTCGGCGCTCCCGAATGCAAGTGGGGGGGATGGGGATGGGTGCGGCCAAATCATTTATTTTCCCTATGCTCTACATCATCCTTTTTTGTCCAAGATATACAACTCGTTGGGTCAAAGTCCCTGCACAGTCGCAGCGTATCTGATGACGCCATGTCTTGGGGATTGTCAGTGACTTTTCTCGTTGTGCCACCCCCATCCTCAGCTCACCTCGCACAGTTAACCTCTCGACCGCCGCGTCGTACGCTGGTCCCTCTTATAAGGAAGCCGAAGCGAACCCGTGCCCTTGCAACACCGTGGTATATTCCCTCTTGAGTGGGTGCGGGGCATGCCAGGGAGGATCATGGATATCGTACGTCCCACACCAACCTCTCGCCTGCTGGGATCATATCTTTTTAGGTGGTCTCAGTACTATTCTCCCGGCTGCGGAAGTGCTGGTATTGCCGCAACGTGAGTTGGGTGTTGTTTCAAGGGATTCCTGGTCCTGATGGAAAAACTTACTCCCAGTTACGGTTGGCCTGTTCCCAATGGAACTTCCGTGCCTTTTTGGGCGCTCATTGATGTCACAGTTCGTTGACTTATCTTTCGTCTTCGATGCATACTGACTGTATTTCCTAGGCCGAGGGCACCTGGGATCTTAATAAATCGCAAGCCGTCGGTGGTAGGAACACATTTTTTTCCCACATTTGGCTGTCTTATGCTCTCCCCTCTCTCTTCAGACACTCCTGAAACGGGTCCAAATGAGAGGTTAAACACTCCGTGGTCCTCTGTTACCCTGTCTTCCCGACCCATGGCCTCCACTGCCACCTCAACCCCTTCACCCAAGTCCAGTGGCTCTTCTAATGTGGGTGCCGTCGCGGGAGGCGTCATCGGTGGTGTTATAGCAATCTCTGCGGCCGCAATCATCATTTTCTTGAGAAGGCGGAGAAAGCACCGGCAAGGTTTGCCTACTGCAGCCGTGTTCGATCCTACCCCACAACCGTTTATGGATGAATTCCGGCCTCAAGGACCAGATGGCGGAGCGTTTGTGTCACCATCCTTTCCGGAGACGCGCGCCTCGCCAATGAGACCTTACGTCCGTGTTTCTACGTCTTTGTCGCAGACCTGTGCATGTTCTCATGTTACCCCTCTTTTCTATATGCGCAGGACCAGGACGACCCAACCATGTTACCCTGGAACCAAGGAACCAACCCTGTGCCAAGGGTCCGCACCCAGGTACCCGCAGCGTCCAACACTGGAGGCACCCCCGACGCCATGCTAACTTCACCACCACCGACATACTGTAGTCTTCCCACTGCTTGATATCGTCTCTCTTCTCTTGGTAAATCATTGTAGGACCTGGTCACGGTTGGATAACATCTTTCGTTTTTGGTCTTTGCCTCTCGGGTCGTGGGTGTAGACAGTAGTCAGGTTTTGGTAGGCAGTCAGGTTTGGTGACGTACTCTGTACAACGATCAACTGGTTTTCACCACATACTAACGTATGTCTTGGGTGATTGGCCATCTCAAGGTCGCAGTTATTTGACCATATACCGGGTGCGCACACACCCCATTGATTGGTGACACGATGCAGCCCTGTAGTCCGTATCTGGACAGAACCGTCGACTGACTGGTTTTAGAACCTTACACCAGGAGGTTCGATAGGAACCATATAGAGCGCAATGAGGAATTGGCTCTCGAAACTGGTGTAAAAAGCGCTGGGCCTCACACTCTGTCACACAAATGCGGTGAGGAGATTTCGTTGAGACTGTCGATGCTCCGATGCCCCGAGCGAAGATAGCTCTGTAGTGCCTCTGAAACAATTGAAGTCGAGTAGGCAAGGTCAGTCCGCCACGCTAGTACGTGACGCTACTAATAGCTGTAGATAATCAACGCCACTGGCACTGGTACCGTGACCACATTGGTCTGGACAAACTTACATGATTGACAGCCAGATGTTAGACATTCCGGTTGAAGCAAACTAACTGTATCCTATTAATAAATTTGCTGCAATTGATAAGACGGCCAGATGAACGGATCACTTTCTCCATGACCCCTCGCCAGCCCCTTGTCATCACCCGTCCCATCTGATGCACATTTGATCCCTTACAGAATTAGAAGAAGGTCATAGATCGAAAATGATATAGTCCCACAGGGGACAAGTCTGCATAATTATGACAGCCACTCTGGGTGAAGTTCCAAGTCGAGAACCTCTACCTTGCCTTCATCAGTGGTCTAACAACACGCTCACTCGTCTCGCCCTCGCTTCGAGTCTCTCGCCCCGCCTGTCCCCTATCCCCGTTCCACCATTTCAATCTTACTCGCTCAGTTGGAATATGTTGGAATCCCTGGGACGACCGTCTTCGTTATAGTCCGAGTCGGAGTTGGAGTGATCTGCAGAACTCCGCTTGCGCCGGGGTTGACTTCTTTGCCGTCTGAGGGGGGGGGTTAGTTAAAATTTTAAAAAAGCACGGGATTAGGATGGGATCCAGTGGACGTACCACCAACTTCGTACGCCAAGACTGGATCCCAAGTTCCTTGAGACTATGAAGCCCGAGAAGCGTTTGTTCATTTGACTGCGTTTCATTCACTACTACAAGGTGACTACGTACGGATATATTGAGAAACGCCCACTCTGGCACGGCCGTTCCAGGCGGGACGATGTTTGAGAACCTGTGAATCATCGAGGATAGATTGAAGTGTGAAAGTTAGATACAAATGCACCAAGGTTAGGTGTGGGGGACGAACGTTGTCGGAGGGTCAACTGTAGTACAGTTCGTAGACCATGTTGCCCATCTACCATCATTTACGAATATATTTGTGAGAACGTCCCAAGACAAAAAAAAGGTGAAAGGGGACGGACGGGAGCCACCTGGCACCCTGGCACGCATCACAGGCGCTCATCAACGAATAGACGACCGTATTGCACTTGCACAAATCGGATGCATCAGCAGGGCCTGTTGGCCCTGTGTAAGCATAGCCAGGATTCAAACTAGTGATAGTATAGGCTGAGGGGTGAGTGTTGATTCTCACGATTAGCCAAAAGGAAAAGAGATGAGGTCAAGAGAGAGCTGTGCACACTTCCGTTACTACATACACCCTGGAGATACGCAGCGACAATACAAGGGTTTTGACCGACTGAGTTGAATGACTAAGTTACATCATACTAGGGGGTGAGACGACAATGGCAGAAATCAGGAACGGGTGGACGTACCCAAGACAAGGATTGAGGACAAGTTGGATCGACGACGATCTGGGCGAGAACGGGTTGTGAAAAGAGGAGAAGTGCGGTTAGAAGGGAGAGGGAGAGAAAGGATATCATCCTACACGTGGTGGTGGTGGGGAGAGGTTCGATAAGAACCACATAGAAACTAGGATTGAGGGTTGGCCTTTAAAGGGGTCCGTCCTTGGAAGGCCAGTTAAGGTATTCAGTCAACGACTGAGCTCAGTGTGAGTTGTCATCTATCCAAGTCGTCGCACACACCCACAGTCACAGGCGGAGAGGTTGAGACCCTGAGACCGTCGATAGCGAGCGAGAGTAGCCCCGTTAGAGGTGTCCACTAGGTTTCCTCAACATGTTCTACCATCAGCAACACAATTCTCGCGACCAAGCAAGGTCAGTCCGTTATCATACCTCGACCGCAATAGCTGTACGTAATCAGTGCCACATCCACAATTCACCTGACCTTGGGCTGTCAACGACGACCTTATGGACAAGCCACACGACGTTTTGGATTCCCAGTGGTGTCCTTGGGTAACGAAAACTGTGTCTGTAACTGAATCTTAAATTTGCTGCATTTATGAACCTGCCGATGAACGAATCACTTCTCCGTGGACCACTCGCCAGCCCACTGGCATCACCCCCATCCCATGCACATTTGATTCCTCATAAATGTCAATATTCGCTGTACTTACGACAATTTCTCTCTTTTCTGGCCATGCACTTGCTATCTCCGCTCCCAATTGCACCTCGACATCTTGGAAATGGGTGCGGCCAAAACCATTTTTCCCCACCATTTAAATAATGCTCTGTCCAAGACATACAACTCGATTGCCCAAAGTCCGTGCTTAGTCGCAGCATATTTTATTGCACCGTGTTATACGACTGGTCAGTCACCTTTCCCGTGTACTACCTCCCATCCTCACCTCGCACAGCGGGTGATCTCGGGCCAGTCGGGCCGGGAGGATCATACGCTGGTCCCACTTATCAGCACTCGGATGGGTGCCGGTGCAACACCATCGTATATTCCCTCTTGAGTGCGTGCGGGGCATGTCAAGGGGGAACGTGGATATCGTACGTCTCACTCCAACTCCTCGCTTACTGGGATTATATCTTTTTAGCTGGTCCGATTACTTTTCCCCGGGCTGCGACGCCGCCGGTACTAACACATTGTGAGCCAATGTTACAACAGGATTCCTCGCCCTGACAGATGGACTTCCAAGTTACCGGGATCCAATTCCTAATGGAACTTCCGTACCCTACTGGGCGCTCATTGGTGTCGCGGTTCGTTGACTCATCTCGGCTTCGCTGCACGCTGACTGTAGTATATCCAAGGTCGAGGGCACCTGGGATCCCAATTTATCGCGTACCGTCGGTGGTAGGAACAATAATTTCCCTTCCTCACTTGGTCCTCTTACGCTCCTCCCCTCCTTTCAGATACCCCTGAAGCGGGTCCTGGCACGAACTTAGACAGCCCTGGGTCCACTGCCATCCTTCCCGTGGCCTCTGCCCACCCCTCGTCATCCGAGACCAGAGGCTCCTCTTCTAATGTACGTGCTATCGTGGGAGGCGTCGTTGGTGGTGCTATAGCAATCTCGGCGGCCGCCTTTATCATTCTCTTGAGGAGGCGAAGAAAGCACCGCCAGGGTTCGCCTGCCAGTGAGATGCGCGCCCCACCAATGAGGCTTTATGTGTGTATTTCTACTTCTTTGGCGCAGACCTTCTCAGGTTTACGTTTTCCCCTCTTTTCTATGCGCAGGACCCGAACGATCCAACCACGTTCCCCTGCAGCCAAGGAATTGATCCCGTGCCCCAGGCCGAAGCAGAGGTGTCCGGCACTGGACACACCCTGACTTTACCGCCACCGGTATACCGTGGCTTGCCAACTGTTTGATGTCATCACTCTTGCTGTGTTTAATTATTGTAGGATCTGGTCCTGTTGGATAACATATTTCATTTTCTGTGGTTGGGTCATGGATGTACGAAGTAATGAGGTTTTAGTTGGCAGTCACGCTGACTGCCAGTGGCCAGCTCTGTACGATTACCGACCAGTTTTCACTTCGTGCTAACTCCTTTCTTGGGTGCCAGTGAATCGGCCATCTCACTATTGCAGTGATTTAACCATACCCAATTATTGGTGTCACGAAGCAGAGTACCTGGACCGAACCTTTGATCCTTTGATCGATCACTGACTGGCTTCAGAATCCTACACCAGGAGGTCCAATAGGAACCACATAGGGCGCAATGGGTGATTGGCTCTCGATGCTGTAGGGCAAAAAGCGCTGTGCCTCACCCTTTGTCATGCAAACACGGTGGGGAGACTTCGTTGAGACTCCTACCGAGACGGACACAACCGCCAACTACTATCGTGATACCACTGTGGTTCACTACATAGCTTACTAGAGGTTAGTTCCACTCGCAGGTGACGAACGCTCACCTCACCCACAGACCGAGCGGTTGTGCCGCTGCAACAGACTCTACGACTCTCGTTTCGTCGTTATACCACACATCTCACTTGTTTCACATCGTAACTAGTGAGCCACATTTGTTACAGATGGACAAGTTGAATATTTGAATGGACGAGTGAGGGCAATTGGTTTTTGACCTTTTTTCTCTACCCAGGCGTGCGGCGTGCGGCGTCCCTCGTCCCTCTCTCGGAGCTTCAAGCTTCCGTAGTACTTGTGAGGAAAGAAGAAGTAGAATTGTAGGGCGACATTACCTGTCCACAGAGGTTCGATGGGAGCCACTGGCTATAGTAGAGCCAATGAGTGGCTCACGATATGTCAAAGCGCTGGGCGCTTGGCCTGTTACGGTACTCCTCACTCACTCACTCTATCACACACGACGAGGAAACTCCGTTGAGACTCCCTGAGTTGAGGAGGGTAGTCCCGTAGAGGCGCATCCAACACCTCGGTGACATGATCCTCCTTGAAAGAGGTTGATCAAGCAACGTCGGTTCGCTAAATCGAGTCGGCCAGGCTCGGTTAAATGGGATCTGCACGCACTCGGGATATGACCAAATAGCGGCGATCCCGAGACAGTCAACCCAAGAAATGAGTTAGCAATTGTATACAAAGTTGGCCAGTCAGCGTGACTGCCCACCACGTCACATCATATATCCACGACCCAAACGTCGAAAGTTGGTATCCAACCGTGACCAGATCCTACAATAATTCAATACAAGACAAGTGACAATATCAAATAATGGGAAAACCATGTTATCTCAGTGACCGTGAAGTTTGCGTGTTGTCTATGGCGTTTCCAGTGTCACGGTTGACACGGCAGGTACTTCGGTGTTCACTTCTGGCACAGGATCGGGTCCCTGGTAACCAGGGAACGTAGATGGCCCGGGGTCATTTGGGTCCTGCACACATAGAAAAGAGGGAGAACATAAGAGCATGCACGGGTCTGCGACAAAGACGTACTGGGGCGCGTGTCTCAGGCAAGGATGGCACTCCGCCATCTGGTGATTGAGGCTTGACTTCGTCCATGGGTGGCTGTGGAGTGCCACTGGACACTGCGGCGGTTGATTGCCTCTGCCGAGTTCTTCTTCGCCTCAAGAAGAAGACCAAGATAAGAGTAGCCCCAGAACCTGCTACAAGGCCACCGGCGACACCCCCCAAGATGGGACCCACGTTAGAAGAAGAGCCACTTGGACTGGGCCGATGGGGTGAGGTGGAAGTGGGGAAATAGAATGAGGACGTGGGAGTGGAAGATATTGAAAGCCCTGGGACGGACGTCTGCGTTGTAGTCGGAGTCGGAGTGACCTCCAGGACTCCGATTGCGCCGGGGTCGACTTCTGTGCCGTCTGAGGTGGGGGGTGAGTTAGTAAAAAAAAGGAGGGGATTAGGGTGGACGTACCACCAACTTGGTACGCCAAGACGGGATCCCAAGTTCCTTGAGACTATGAAGCACGAGAAGCGTTTGTTCGTTTGACCGCATTTCATTCACTACTAAAAGGTGACTACTTACGGATATATTGAGAAACGCCCACTCTGGCACAGCCGTTCCTGTCGGGACGACGTTTGAGAACCTGTGAATTATCGAGGATAGATGGGAGTGTGAAAGTTAGATACAAATGCGCCAGGGCTAGTTGTAGGGCACGGACGTTGTCAGAGGGTCAACTGTAGTACAGTTCGCAGACCATGTTGCCCATCTACCATCATTTACGAATATATTTGTGCAAGACAAAAAAAAAGGTGAAAGGGGACGGACGAGAACCACCTGGCACCCTGGCATGCACCACAGGCGCTCATCAACGAATAGACGACAGTATTGCACTTGCACAAGTCAGATGCATCAGCAGGGCCTGATGGACCTATGTAAGAATCGCCGGGGTTCAAACTGGGGACAGTATAGACTGGGGGATTCTCACGATCAGCGAAGAGGAAAATACATGAGGTCAAGAGAGAGCTGTGCACACGTCCGTTATCGCATACACCCTGGAGATAAGCAGCAATAATACAAGGGTTTTGACCGAGTGAGTTGAATGACTAGGTTACAAACTGGGGGTGAGACAGCAATGGCAGAAATCGGGAACGGGTCGACATACCCAAGACCAGGGTTGTGGACAAGAGGGATAGACGAAGATCTGGGCAAGAACGAGTTGTGAAAAGAGGAGAAGTGCTGCTGGAAGGGAGAGAAAGGACATCATCATCTTACACACGGTGGTAGTGGAAAGAGGTTCGATAAGAACCACATAGAAACGAGGATTGAGGGGATTCTCCTTTAAAGGGGTCCGTCCTTGGCAGGGTCAGTTAAGGTACTCGGTCAACGACTGAGCTCAGTGTGAGTTATCATATATTCAAGTCGTCGCACACACACAGTCACAGACGGAGGGGTTGAGACCCACTGGCAGTTGAGACCGTCAATAGCGAGCGAGAGTAGCCCCGTTAGAGGAGTCCATTAGGTGTTCTCAACCTGTTCTACCATCAGCAACACAATTCTCGCAGCCAAGCAAGATCGGCCCGGGGTCCGTTATCACACCTCGACCGCAATAGCTGTACGTAATCAGTGCCACATCTACAATCACCTGACCTTGGGCTGTCAACATGTCAACGAACGACCTTATGGACAAGCCAGTGGTGTTTTGGATTCCCAGTGTGTCCTTGGGTAATGAAAACTGTGTCTGTAACTGAATCTTAAATTTCCTGCATTTATAGACCTGCCAATGAATGAATCACTTCTCCGTGATCCCTCGCCAGCCCTTTGGCCAGCCAACTGGCATCACCCATCCCATGCACATTTGATTCTTCACAAATGTTAACATTCGCTGTACTTTCGATCCTGTCTCTCTTTTCTGGCCAAGCACTTGGTGTTTCCGCTCCCAATTGCAACTCGACATCATGGAAATGGGTGCGGCCAAACGATTTTTTCCCTATCCTTTACTAAATAATGCTTTGTCCAAGACGTACAACTCGATGGGCCAAAGCCCGTGCTTAGTCGCAGCGTGGTTGATAGCCTGTCTTGATAGGAATTGTTAGTCACCTTTCCCGTTACCACTTCCCATCTCCCTCACCGACTCACCTCGCACAGCGGGTAATCTCGGGCCAGTCGGGCCGGGAGGATCGTACCCTGGTCCGACTTATCAGCAAGTCGTAGACCACTCGGACGGGTGCCAGTGCAACACTGTCGTATATTCCCTCTTGAGCGCATGCGGGGCATGTCAAGGAGGAACGTGGCTATCGTACGTCTCACTCCAAACTCCTCGCTTACTGGGATTATATCTTTTTTAGCTGGTCTGATTACTTTTCCCCCGGCTGCGACGCCGCTGGTGCTTACACATAGTGAGCTGACTGTTATTACAACAGGGTTCCTCGCCTTAACAGATGCACTTCCCAGTTACCAAGAGCCTATTCCTAATGGAACTTCCGTGCCCTACTGGGCACTGATCGATGTCACGGTTCGTTGACTCATCTTTCATTTTCGCTGCATACTGACTGTATATCTATATCTCAGGTCAAGGGCACCTGGGATCCCAATTTATCGCGCAACGTTGGTGGTAGGAACCATCTTTTCCCTTTCTCACTTGGTTGTCTTACGCTCCTCCTCTCCTTTTCAGATAACCCTGAAGCGGGTCCTGACACCAACATAGCCAGTTCGGGGTCCACTGCCATCCTTCCCGTGGCATCTGCCCACTCCTCATCATCCGGGTCCAGAGGTTCTTCTCCTAATGTAGGTGCCCTTGTGGGAGGCGTCGTCGGTGGTGCCATAGCAATCTCGATGGCCGCTATTATCATTTTCTTGAGGAGGCAAAGAAAGAAGCGCCAGGGCTCACCTACTGCAGCCGTGTTGGATCCTATCCCAGAGAAGTTTGAGGATAAAATCCGGCCTCAATCGTCAGTTAGCGGAACATTTGTGCCACCGTCCTCGCCTGCCAGTGATATGCGCGCCTCATCAGTGAGGCTTTATGTGCGTATTTCTACTTCTTTGGCAGACCTTTCACGTTTCTCACGTTCTCCCTTCTTTTTCCATATGCGCAGAACCCGAATGATCCAACCACGTTCCCCTGGGGCCAAGGAGCTGATCCTGTGACAAAGGCTGAAGCCGAGGTGTCCAGCATTGGGCACACCTTGAGTAGCGTGCCTTCACCGCCACCGGTATACCGTGGCTTGCCAATTGTGTAATGTCCTCACTCTTGCTGTGTTTAATTATTGTAAGATCCGTTCACGGTTGGATAACATATTTCGTTTTCGGTGTTTGGGTCGTGGATGTACGAAGTAATGGGGTTTGATAGGCAGTCACACTGATTTGCCAACTCTGTAAATTACCAGCCAGTTTCAACACATGCTAACTTCATTTTTGGGCGAATTTTCCATCTTATGGTGGCAGTGATTAAGGATGCGCGCATGTCCCATTGATTGGTGGCACGAAGTAGTCCATGGTCCACATAGCGCGCAATGAGGGATTGGTTCAAGTTCTCGATACTTCTGTAGTGTAAAAAGTGCTGAGCCTCACATCAGGGCTCTGTCATACAAACACGGTGAGGATACTTTGTTGAGACTCCAGGACCCGTTGAGATTGGCACAGCCGTCAAGCACGATCATGACACCGTTATTATACAGATTACTAGCATTTAGTTTCACTCGCAGGTGACGAACGCTCACTTCACCGACAGTCTGAGAGGTTGTTCTGCTGCAACAGACACATCTTACTCATTTCACATCATAACTAGTGGGCCACATTTGCCATAGATGGACTAGTTGAATATCCGAATGGACCAGAGTGGGGGAAATTGGAAATTGGAAATTGACCTTTTTTCTCTACTCACGCGTGCCGCGTCGTCCCCTCATTCCGAGCTTCAAGCTTCCGTAGTTCTTGTGAGGCAAGGAGAAGTAGAGTTGAAGGGGGGCGTCACCTGTCCATAGAGGTTCGACAGGAGCCACCACTGTAGAGCCAATGAGTGGCTCACGATATGTAAAAGCGCTGGGTGCTGGGCCAGTTAAGGTACTCATCCAACGCTTCGAAGAAGCGTCACCTTCGGTCACCCACTCTGTCACACACGATGAGGAAACTCCATCGAGACTGTTGACGCTCTGAGTTGAGGAGAATAGTTCCGTAGTAGACGCCTTCAACGCCTTAGTGATATGGTCCTCGTCAAAGAGGTCGATTAAGCAACGTCGGTTCGCTAAATCGGGTCGACCCGATAGCTGTACGTAATCACTGGCCGTGCCACATCCACAACCACCTGACATTGGGCTGTCAACGACAATATCATGGGCAAGCCTTACAGCGATGTTTGGCATTTCATCGACAATGAAAAACTGTGTCCGTAACTGAATCTTAATTTTTCTGCCTTGATAAGGCTGCCGATGAGCGAGTCACGTCCTCCGTGACCCGGCAACCCACTCGCATCACCCGTCCCATGATTCATATTCGATTCTGATTCCTCACAAATGTCAATATTCGCTGTATTTTCGACCTTGTTGCTCTTTTATGGCCATGCACTTGCTCTCTCCGTTCCCACTTGCAACTCGACTTCCGAGTCGTGGCAATGGGTGCGGCCAAGCCATTTCTTTCCCCCATCCTTTAAATGACTCGGATCCTTTGTCCAAGGCATACAACTCGATTGGTCAAAGTCCGTGCTTGGTCGCAGGGTATTTGTTCACACCATGTTTCGGGGATTGTCAGTCACCTTTCCCGTGTACCACCTCTCATCCTCACTTCAGGCTCGCACAGCGTTTAGTCTCGGGCCTCTCCAACCGGGCCAAATGTACGTTGGTCCTAGTCTTCAACAGGTCAACGTGGAATCGTGCGAGTGCGGTACCGTCTTGTATTCCCTCATGTGTGCGTGCGGGGCATGCCAAGGAGGAACGTGGATATCGTACGTCCCATACCAACCACTCGCCTACTGGGCTTATATCTTTTAGCTGGTCCAACTATATCCCAAACTGCACTGCCGGAACTCTTGACACACCGTGAGTCGACTGTTCATAGTACTGTTATGACGAGAGGATCCTTCGTCCTAACAGAGAAACACTCTCCTAGTTACCCTTACCCTATTCCTAATGGAACTTATGTGCCCTACTGGGCGCTCCTCGATGTTACAGTTCGTTACGCAATCTTTCGTTTTCCGAGTCGTTGCGTACTGGTTGTATATTCCAGGTTGAGGGCCGCTGGAATCAAGCTGAATCGCGTGCCGTTGGTGGTAAGAACACACTTTTTTTCTCCCTCACTTGGTCGTCTTACACTCCCCTCCTCCTTTTCAGATACTCCTGAAACGGGTCCTGGCATGAAGATTTCTAATGACATCCCGGCTTCTTACACCCTGAATTCCTCACCCACGGCCTCAACCCAGTCCCCCACTGCCACCTCATCCCCTTCGTCCGGTTCCGGAGGCTCTTCTAAAACGGGTCCCATCGTAGGGGGTGTTGCCGGTGGTGTTGTAGCAGTTTCTGCGGCCGCTTTTATTTTGTTTTTCTTCTTGAGGCGAAGAAGACCTCTGCCCACCGCCGCCGTGTACGTTGGTACCCCACAGCCACCCATGGATGAAGTCCAGCCTCAATCAGATGGTGGAGCACGTGTGACACCATTCTTGCCTGAGACGCGCGCCCTACCAATGAGGCTTTACGTGCGTGTTGCTACGAAAACCCCTGCATGTTCTTATGTTCCCCCTCTTTTCTATATGTGCAGGACCCGAACGACCCGACCACGTTCCCTGGGTACCAAGAACCCGATCCTGTGCCAGAGGCGCACACCCAGGTACCTGCTGTATGGAACACTGGAAGCACCCTAGCCAACGTGCAAACTTCACAACCACTAGGATATCACGGTTTTCCCGCTGTTTGATATCGTCACTCGTCTTGTGTTGAGTTATTGTAGGATTTGGATAACGTCTTTTGTTTTCGGTGTTGGGTGTTGGATGTAGGAGTAATGAGGTTTTGGTAGGCGGTCATGCTGCTGGTCATCTCTGTACGATTATCAACCGGTTTTCACCACACGCTAACTTATTTCTCGGGCGAATCGGCCATCTCAGGATCGCAGTTATTTGACTACATCTCTAGTGCGTGCACATCCCATTGATTGGTGGCACGAAGCAGTCCGTAGTCCATATCTGGACCAAACATTTCTGAGTGGCTTCAGAATCCTACACCAGGAGATGTAGCAGCGCATCTGAATACATTCTGTAGCGAACAAACATGTTCAAGTTGGTGACTTGCCTACAAAGGTTTCGATTGGAAATAGAGCGCAATGAGGGATTGGCTCTCATACTGTACTGTAAAGGCACTGGGCCAGTCCAGTTAAGGTACTCATCCAACGCTTCGAGGAAGTACCCACACTCTGTCACACACAGTGAGGAGATTTGTTGACTCCCGTTGAGACTGTCGATGCTCCTGCTCTGAGCGAGGGCAGTTCCGTAGAGACGTCCTCAACCTCCATCAATGACATGATCCCCATAAAACAAGTCCGAGTCGAGCAAGCAAGGTCAGTCCGTATGATGATACCAATGGATGTACGTAATCAGTGCCACCACCAGTTTTCCCTGACTTGTACATTTAGCTGGACTCGGACAAACTGCCATTGCCAGCCTAGTATTCCGCGCGTTCTATCGAAGGAAACTGTGCCTGTAACTGAACCTTGAATTTGCTGCATTTATAAGGCTTCCAATGAACGAATTACTTCTTCCATGACCCCTCTGCTTTTCAGATACTCCCTGAATTGGGTCCTGTCGTGATGTCCACTCCATACTATTTCAAGACCTCAAGCATGCCCCCGGGCTACTCGATACCCACCTCCTCCTGGAGCTACTTGACATCCTCCACCTCCCGGGAATCCACCACCTCCCAGGGCCACTTGTCATCCACCACCATCCCGGGCTACTTTCCAGGCTCTACTGACTCGCCCACGAGCTCTACCGATTTTACCACTGCCACCTCATCCCCTTCACCCATGCACAGAGGCTCTTCTTCTAATGTGGGTGCCATCGCGGGGGGCGTCGTCGGTGGTGTTGTGGTAATGTCTGCGATCGCTTTTATCTTTTTCTCCTTGGGGCGAAGAATGCACAAGCAGGGTTCGATCACTGCACCCGTGTTCGATCCTACCACCCCTCAGCCGCTCATCGAAGAATTCCGGCCTCAATCATTACATGGTGGAGGTCTTGCGCAATCATCCTTGCCTGAGACGCGCGCCCCACCAATGAGGCTTTATGTACGTGTTTTGACGTGATTGTCGCAGAGTCTGTGCTGCGCTATGCATGTTTCTCATGATCTCCCTCCTTTTTATATGGGCAGGACCCGGATGACCCAACCACGTTCCCATGGAACGAAGGAGCCAATGCTGTGCCAAAGGCCGACACCCAGGTACCTGCAGTGTCCGACACGGGACATACCCTGGCCAACATGCCAATGTCACCACCGCCGGCATACCGTGCTTTACCAACTGTTTGATATCGTCATCTTGTTGTGTTAAATTATTGTAGGATAATATCTATGGTTTCTATCTTTGCCTCTCGGGTCGTAGATGTAAGAAGTAATGAGGCCTTTGGTGGGCAGCCATGCTGACCGACCAACTCGATTATCAACTGTTTCGCCCAATGCTAACTTATTTGGGTCGCAGATAACTGCGTGCATATCCCATAATTCCCATTGATATGTGGCACGAAACAGTCTTGTAGTCTGTAGCTGGACAGAATCTTTGACCGATCAATAACTGGCTTCAGAACTGTACTGTAGCAGCAGCGAACTACGTGTTCATGTTAGTGTATATTCCGTAAACTCGGGACATCTGATATTGAGTGCTCTCTAAGCCTCTCTTCAAATTTGTGATTAATTTATTCTCGGCGATACTTCGTCCAAGACTTTGTCCCTCTTACCGACGAAGACCAGAACTTGAAGGGAGTGGTGTGGCAGTGAGGAGTACATAACTCTCGAATAATTTGTCCGACATGCCATGGGAGTGGCATGTATTCCTGGACACCGCCCAGGATAGAAGAAGAGCCTCCAGACTGGAAAAGAGGGAAAAGCAGTGTGCAGTGGCTGTCACGATCGATTGAGCGAGTGCTAGCAGTAATTTCGACTCTGAAGTTATGAAGGAGAGCCCAAAGAAGGACAGCGCAGTAAGTTGCCTTATACAGTAAAGTTTCGGTGCGGTGCGGCTACAGTACCGCTAGCCGCCGCGGCCAGTACTAGTAAGGTACTCAGCCAACGCCTCGCTCGAACGAGCGTCACATCATGTCACCCACTCTACCACACCAGAGGTTAAGACCTGGTCAAAAGAGACGATAGCTCCGTAGAGACGTCCGTCAATGACAGCAACACGACGCTTGTAAAAGAGGTCGAGCAATGTCAGTCCACCATCTCTACCCCGATGGTTGAATGTACTGGTTGATGATCGATCAATGCCACATCAGGCTCGAGGCATTGCAGAACGTGCCTGAGCATTGCCCGTGACTAGCTGAATTTATAGGGCTGCCAATGAACGAATCACCTCCTCTGATACTCCCACTGCAAGTGTCCCGCTGGCATCGCCCGCACATTTCGTCCATTGAAAATGTCAAAATTCGCTGTACTTTTGACTTTGTTGCTCTTTTCTGGCTACGGATTTGCTCTGGTGAGTCGGGGTCAGATCTCCGCTGCCAGCTGCGACGCGGACTCCTCGTGGCTATGGGTGCGGTTGAATTTTTTCTTTTCCCTATTCTTTCCTAATCCTTGGTCCAGACAAGTAACTCGATTAATCAAAGTCCATGTACTGTCGCAGCCTATTTGGAGTCAACGTGCGCTGGAGGCTGTCAGTCATCTTTCTCTGTCCTATCTTCCCATTCTCACCCCGCACAGCATTTTCCGTCCCGTCTCTCAAACCAGGAGAATCGTACACTGGACCTATCGTTAACGATGACAACTTGTGCAAGTGCAACACCGTCGTATATTCTCTCTTGAGTGCGTGCGGTGCGTGCCAGGGAGCAACGTGGTTGCCGTACGTCCCGCATCTATCCCCTCGCCTACTTGGCTTATGTCTTTTATAGCTGGGCTGTGTACACGACCAACTGCTCAAGCATCTATCATACCTCATCGTGAGTTGACTGTTACGTCAAGAGGATTTCTGGCCCTAATAGAGTATCTTTATTCCAGTTTCCCTAACCCTGTTCCTAGTGGAACTTATGTGCCCTACTGGTCGCGCATTGATGTTACAGTTCGTTATCTATCTTTTGTCTTCATTGCATACCGACCGTATATCCCAGGCCGAGGGGACTTGGAATTCCAACAAATCGCGTACCGTCGGCGGTATGACCTCTCGTCTTTCTCTATCACTTGGTATCTTACGCCCTCCCCGCCACTTTTCAGATACTCCTGAACTAGGTCCTGACGCGACTGTTGTACCTCCGGTTTCCTCTTCCATCTCGCCTTCCCAATCGACCGGCTCTGCCACTCAAACCTCTTCGCCCAGTTCCAAAGGCTCTTCTATGGGTGCTATCGTGGGGGGCGCCGTCGGTGGTATCTTAGGAATCTCTGCGAGTGCTCTTATCTTCCTCTTCTTCTTCAGGCGAAGAAGGTCTCTGCAAGATCCACCTCCTCCGCCCGTGTTCGATGGTACCACACAACCCCGCATGGGCGAGCGCCTGCCTTCATCATCACTTGGTGACAGAACACTTGTTTCGTCGTCATACGTGCCTGAGGCTCCCGTCTCACCGGTGAGGCATTACGTACGTATTTTTTACGTCTCTGGCGCAGTCTGTGTATGTTCTCCATATCTTATATATGCCGCAGGACCCATTCGACCCAGCCACGCTCCCCTGGAACCAAGGAACCAGTCCTGTGCCTGAGGCCCGGGCCCAGGTACCCCACAAGGGAGGCAACACGCAAATTTTACCACCACCACCGTCATACTATGACTAGCCCACTGTTTGATCATGATAAATGTCATTCCTCTTGTGTTTTAATCACTGTATGATTCGGTTGCTATCATTCTCGGTCTTTACGCGCTTTACGTCTCGGTCGTGGATGTACTACGATGTAGTGTATTTTTGGCGGGTGGACACGCTGACTGTCAACCCTGTACAATTATTAACTGGTTTTCACCTTATAAAAACTTACTGTCTTGGACGAATTGACTATCTCAGAGTCGCCGTTGGAGGGGCAGGCGCTGCCGATGAAGTCGTGTTGTCTGTGCTTATCTCAGCGTCGGGTAACTGTACGCGCCGACCCCGCTTCCCACGCCGGTCCCCCGCTCTCCCTAAACCCTACTCCACCGTTGTTCGACCTCATTACACGGCGCCTCTGAATACGTTCTCCAGCGAACAACTTTGTTTGACATTTGGGAAGAACTGTATATTTATCAAAGGATCCACATCAGAAGAAGAGCGTCTGGATTTGGAACTTGAAGAAGACGATGTGGCGTACTACTGGTACTACTGTATAAAGGGAGTCGAGTCCTGCGTACGGCCTGTTCTGGTACTCAGTCATCGCCTGAGAGTGTGACTGTCACATTCCGTTGAAAAAACGAGTCGAGCAATCAAGTGTACGTTACTCATTTATGATCGATCAGATCAGTGCCACATGGACAAACCGACCTTGCCAGTGGGATTATCGACAAGGTAAAGTGTGCCTAATTGATTTGTATATTATCAACGGTCGCCCATGAACGAATCACCCTTCTTCGTAATTCCCACTACCAGTATCTTACTGGGACCATGTCGATATTGGCTATAGTTACGACTTTGTTCCTCTTTTTCGGTCACGCACTTGCTCAAATCACCGCTCCAACTTGCGACTCGTTCTGGCAATGGGTGCGGCCGATCCATTTCTTTTCTCTATCCTTTCCTGATCAGTTGTCCAAGTCATTCAACTCGATGAA
Source organism: Lactifluus pinguis (assembly GCA_003313945.1). Taxonomy (NCBI): domain Eukaryota; kingdom Fungi; phylum Basidiomycota; class Agaricomycetes; order Russulales; family Russulaceae; genus Lactifluus; species Lactifluus pinguis. The sequence continues at coordinate 7,090 of QLPA01002134.1, read as the reverse complement.
TCAAAATCCGTGCTTAGTCGCAGCCTATTTGGTGTCTACGTGTGCTGGGGGCAGTCAGTCATCTTTCTCCTGTATACGTTCCCATGCTCACCTCGCTCAGAGTTTTCCATCCCGGCTCTTCAGCCGGGAGACTTGTACCGTGGTACCACCACTGACGACGAGAAAGACTTGTGCAAGTGCAACACTGTCGTATATTCTCTTTTGAGTGCGTGTGACGCGTGTCAGGGACAAGTCTGGTCCAGGTACGTACCACACCCACTGCCACCCATCTCCTCGCCTACTTGGGCTATTATCTGTTAGCTGGACTTACTATACGGATAACTGCTCAAGTTCTTATCCTACCTCATCGTGAGTTGGCTGTTGTGGAAAGAGGATTCCTGGCCCTGACAGAAATATACCGAAAGCTTCCCTAACCCTGTTCCTGATGGAACTCGTGTGCCCTACTGGGCGCTCATTGATGTCACAGTTCGTTCATCACCTTTCGTCTTCATTGGATACTAACCGTATATCCCAGGTCCTGAACATCTGGGATTCCCGTCAAGCGTTTACCGTCGGTGGTAGGAATACTCTTCTTCCTCCGTCATATGGTAGCCTTAGCTTCGAGTCCCTCTCCCCTTTTTAGATACCCCTGAAGTGCTTCCTGGCGTGTTGATTGGCACTTCTCCTTCTTCTTCCATTGGGTCTTCCTCATCGGGAGCCTGGTCTACCTTGACCTACGCCTCCAAGACCCCCACTGCCAGTGCCATTGTCGCTTCAACCACTTCGTCTAGTTCTGGCAGTTCCAGAGGCTCTTCTTCTAATGCAGGTGCCATCGCGGGGGGTATAGTTGGTGGTATTACAGCAATCTGTGCGGCCGCCCTTATCTTTTACTATTTGAGGCGAAAAATGCCTTCGCAAGGGTCGCCCACTGCAGCTGTGTCTAGGATGTCCGAGAGGCCCCAAGTTTACGTGCGTGTTTCTACTACATTTATGTGGCAGAGCAATCATTCCGTCCTTCCTTTCTATATGTGTAGAACCCGGACGACCCAAGCACATACCCTGGCAATTCTGTGCCATAGACCACCCAGGTACCCGTAGCGCCCAACACTGGATGCGCCATACAACCACCGGCATACCATGGCTCCCCCACTGTTTGATATGCTCACTCTTCTTGTGTTAAATTACGGTAGGATTGGATAACAACTTTCGTTTTTCGGTCTTTTCCTCTCGGGTCGGGGATGTATGCAGTACTGCTTCAAGTTTTGATGGGCAGTCACGTTGGCTAACTGTCAACTCTGTACAATTATCAACTCGTTTTCATCTTTCTGTACTATACCTTCATGCTAACTGGTGAATTAACTATCTCAGGGTTGTGGTTTATTTGACCATGTGTGGAGAGTCCGGGTGCGCGCACATCCCATTGGCTGTTGGCACGGATCAGTCTGTACTAGTCCGTACTTGGACAGAATCTTCGACCACTGACTTTTTCAGAACTTTCACACCAATATAGATGGACCACAGATGATTGAAAAGGTTCTACACTAGGGGATGTAGTAGCGCGTCTGAACGAGTTCTGCAGCGAGCAACAAATATAGTCAGTGGTCAAGTTAGTGGCGAGGCTGAATACCCAAGAGAACTGATATTGAAATGGCGCTTATCAAATATAAAAGCCCAAAGGTCAGCTGTGCCACTGACCTTGCAGCCCCGTTTCCTGCGCACGGTGTCGCATATCTATGCTTATCTCAGCGTCGGATAATACAATGCCGCTTACGCTTCCCACGCCTGTCATCCCTCGCCCTGTGCTGTCTAATCCCTGCAGTACTCCAACGGTTCTACCTCTTCTCGCCTGCTTTCCGGGCCCTTCCCCTCACGCTACAGAATCTCGCCTCGATTCAGCTCCAATTTTACCTTGGCCATAGCCCCGCAGTCTCTGACCTCGCTCCCTATCCGCGCTCCCTTTATCTTCCTCTTTTCTGCCACGTGCCTCGTGTTTCACAGCTTCGTGTTCGGTTAGATCTCCACGAGTCTCCCTAGTACGGTAATCTTCATGACTGTGTTCTGTCTTTGTCGTTCCAGCTCTGGACTGCATGCTCTGTCTCGCAGAACGGCTAGTAGGCCTATCATTCACCCTTTCTCTTTTCCTTGGTTTTCGACTTCATACCCGACTTCAGGCTTTTATCCTGTGCTTTTCGTCCACACCTATTTTTGATCTTACATTCGTTCCCGTTCTCAACGTGTTTTGCACTCAATGGGTGTGCTCCTGAGATATACTTCAAGACTTGCTAAATGTACTCCGGTACTGAAGAGCACCGGCGGTGAACCATAGATTTCCTCGTGTTTCCTCTTGTTGTCCCGGTACGGTAATCTTCAAGCCATTAACTGACGGCCTACATGCGGTGTGAGGCACAACACGCCGCAGTCCAGGTTTGGAACGACGAAAACAAAGCACGTAGCTCTGGGGGAAACTGCGAGCGTCCTATGGAGTATCTGAACTAAGTGAGCTACCCTCGACTCTTCTTTGCACCAGATTCTCGGCCTTCAGTTGCGTTTCTATCTGATACACTTATGCCTTGGAAAGGCCATGAGCTGTTCTGTTGATGTTTTCTGATAACTACGAGTTGGACATGTACTTTAAGACAAAAAAATTGTACTCTGAGGAGCAACGTATTGTCGCGGCATGCCTCCAGAACTGAACGACTCGAGATCAAACGGCAATATGCAAGCAAGGTCATGGCCATCGATTGCCACAATTTGTGGGCTACTAGTAGTACACGTGTGAGGCGAGCAGAAGTACAGTTGAAGAGAGAGAAGGTACATTATCCTGCCCCACACAGGTTCAATATGAACGACATAATCAAGCGCAATGGGGATAACCTACAAAGGCCAGTTAGGTAACAACCGTGACTGAACGCCGCGTAGAAACCGTGACACATGGATGCGTCACATTATGTCACGCACTCAATGTCACACAAAAGCGGCACGCGAAGTTGAGAACTCGGTAGAGTTGACTAACAAGTGTGACTCGATGCCAAGTGTAAGTTCTGTAGAGATTTGCAACCTCCATCAGCGACGTCATCGCCGTAAAGCAGGTCGAGCAAGGCCAGTTGGTCCACTATCTCCTGTACTGGCAATCAGCGCCACTACTAGTATATTCCCCAGACTGGGCTTAGAGGCTGTCACACAATCTTGGCAAAGTGAAATTGACATTGGCGTTCAGGCGTTCCATCGATAAAGGTAAGCGTTCCTATAACTGCATTTAATAGGTTTGCTGCATCTATATAAAGCTGCCGATGGACGAATCACATCCGTGACACCCGTCCCTGCTAGCATCACCCGCATGTTTGGTCCCTTACAAATACTAATATCCGCCGTGCTTACGACCTTGTCGCTCTTTACTGTCCATGTGCTTGCTCAAGTCACTTGGCCCTATTGCACTCTGTCGTCGTGGGGATGGGTGCGGCTAATCCATTTTGATTCCTATCGTTGACTGATCATTTGTCCAAGACATACAACTCGCTTAATCAAAATCCATGTGAAGTTGCCGCGTACTTACAGTCAACTTGTAACGGGGGCAGTCAGTCATCATTCTCGTGTACCACATCCCACCGGACCCACCCTCATCTCGCACAGCCTATGACCTCCCCTCCCTCGACCTAGGATACTCGTACGCTGGTCCTGAGGTTGGCTACACCGACCTGTGCTGGTGCAGCACCGTTGTATATTCCCTCTTGAGTGCATGCGACGCGTGCCAGAACGAACCGTGGTTCAGGTACGTCTCACACCCACGCCTCGCCTTCTGCGCTGATATCTTTATAGTTGGTATGATTATGCGGGTAATTGCACACCTGGACAGCCGCCTGCCTCATCGTGAGTCTACCGGTTTGGTGAGAGGTTTCCGGGCCCTGACAGAGAATGTTCTCCCAGTTTCCCTAATCCTGTTCCTTCTGGAATACGGGTGCCCCAATGGGCGCTTATTGACGTCACAGTTCGTCCATCATCACCTTTTCCGTCGTCGCTGCTTACTGACCGTATATTCAAGCTTCAGAGCGACTGGAATTCCACTAAATCGTCTATTGTCGGTGGTAGGAACAATATCCTTTCTTCATCACTCAGTCATGTTCAATTAGAAGGGCCCCCTTTCCAGATTCTCCTGAAGTACTTAGTGGCGACACGATCAACTCCGGGAAAGCGATACCGTCATCGACACCGACAACCTCTGTTTTTCCGTCTTCTCAAACGACGGTCTCTTCCGCCTCATCCTCTTCAAGTTCGTCCAGTACCGGAAGCCCTTCTTCTAACGTGGGTCCCATCGCAGGGGGGATCGCCGGTGGTCTTGTAGCAGTCTCTGCGGCCGCTCTTATCATATTTTTCGTCTTGAGGCGGAGAACAACCCAGCAGGGGCCGCCCCCCGCTGCCACCGCCGTGTACGGTGGTACCCCACAGCCGCTCATGGGACAAGTCCAGCCTTCATCAACCGATGGAGCATTTATGCCACCATCCTTGCCCACGACACCTACCACACCCAACAAGCTTTACGTGAGCGCTTCTATGTCTTTGTCGCAGAGCCTATGCCCTCATCGTTTACCTCTTTTCTCTATATGCGTAGGACCCGAATGATCCAACTACGTTCCCTGGCTATCAAGGAACAGCTCCCGCTTCAAATGTTTATACCGAAATACCCAATACGTACACTGGAAGCACCCTGGCCAGCACCCAACATTCAAGGGCACTGGGATACCATGGCTTGCCCACTGTTTGATCGCCACTCGTCTTGTGTTGAATTATTGTAAGATTTGATTGAATTACACCTTTCGCTTTCGGTCTTTGCCTCTCGGGTCGTGGGTGTACGCAGTGATGAGGCTTTTGGGTAGGCTGTCACGCTGACTTCTCAACTCTATCTTTCTGTACTGTGTACACATAGCCCTATGCTAACCTACTAACTTACTTTCTTGGACGAATTGACTCCCTCAGGTCGCGGTTATTTAGCCATATACAAAGAGCCTGGGTGCGCGTACTAGATCCTATCGATTGTCGAGAACAGTCTGTACTCTGAAGCTGGGAAGAAACTCGACCGATACACTGACTGGCCTGAGAACCTCACGTGATGCGGTGCTGCCCCATCGAATCCGCTTCCTTTCACATGCACGCAAGCACTAAACATGGCCTTGTTGAGACGCGGGCCGCGAGTCTGATTCATATTACATCGTTTCGTCATGTAGTTTGGACAGTGTAAAAGCCAGTATTTTTCGATGCATTGGCAAACGATGAAATGAGTATTGCGTGATACTTTATCCAGTGCCGTCACTTGTGCCAAGGCTGCCAAGCATTGACGAGTGTCACGTTCTGTCATACACACAATGTAACACACCGTGACTGAGTTGAACGTTGAACATCTTGCCTCGGTTGTGCCACTGGCAAGTAATTCGATGCTACGAGTAAGTTCAGTAAACTTCTTCAACCTCTATCAGCGCCATCACCGTGGTAAAGTAGGTCGAGCAAGGACTGTCAGTCCTCTATCTCTGTGCTGGTAATCAGCGCCACTATCAGTACATTCCCCAGTCCAGGCTTAGGCTGTCATCCGATCTTATGAGCAAACTGACATTGACAGTGGCGTCCAGGCGTTCCATCGACAAATCAATGCGTGCCTGTAACTTAATTGCAATACTATTGCTGCATTTATACTGTATAAGAGTTAGGCCGTCAATAAACGGATCACCTCCGTGACACCCGGCCCCTACCCTCTGTCCTGCTAGTATCATAACTCCCACGTTTGGTCCCTTACAAATGTCGGCAGCCGCTTCAGTCATGCTCTTGTCGCTCTTTGCTGCCTATGTACTTTTTGGTCCCGCTCTTATCATATTTCTCTGCTTGAGGCGAAGGAGAGCTCAGCAGGGGCCATCCGCCGCCGCGTACGGTGGTTCCTCACAGTCGCTCATGGGACAAGTCCAGTCTCCACCACCCGATGACAGAACAAATATGTCACCATCCTTGCCTACGACACCTACCGCACCGATGAGAGTTTATGTGCGTGTTTCTTCGTCTTTGTCGCAGACCCGTGCATGTTCTCATGTTCCCCCTCGTTTCTATATGCGCAGGACCCGGACGACCCATCCACGTTCTCCTGGAACCAAGGAACTGATCCTATGCCAGGGGCCGACACCCAGGTACCCGCAGCGTCTAACACTGGAGACACCCTGGCCAACATGCCAACTTCACCACCACCGACATACTGTGTCTTTCCCGATGTTTGATATCGACCCTTTACCTGTGTTGAATTATTATAAGATTGATTGGATCACATCTGTTTGGGGCGTTTGCCCTCTCGGGTCGTGGATGTATGGTGAGGCTTTTCGTTAGGTAGTCACGTTGACTATGTAGCGGCACGACTGACTCAGAATGGGTTGTGCAGGGAAACATACATGTAGTCAGTAGACTCTTCACCCAGGCTTGGTGGCTATTCTGAACACTCGGGCAAGCACTCGGGAGAATTGACATTGAGCTGGCATATGCTCGTATTTATCAAGGGACGAGGGAAGAACGGATAGGAAATCACGCGCGTAGGAGACCTACTTGAATAGCAATCGCTCCTGGTTGGAGGAGATCGCTCAGACGGTGTCAGGGTACTTAGCAGTGGGGAAACGATCCACCACTAAGGTAGGAATCGTCAGGTTCCCGCACGGGTTATGTAAGCTGTAACCCTAGGGTTAAGTCACGTGACTTCGGTCAATTTTGCGATTTTCCAGTACACTGAGTCAAGGGAGAAGGGATGTGGGGCATATATTAAAGCAACAAGACACTCTACTACCACTACTCTGAGCCCCTAATTGCTGGAACCATCTCTGGGGGCAATGTATGATGCCCATGGTAATGCTTGTTGGCCTGTGTGGCGGCACTGACTCTTCCCACCTGAAGGAGGCATCATGTCGCTCATGATTAGTAATACAACACGTGATTTTGAGGATTATATAATCAGTCAAAATTTGTGTGTGAATTTTCGAATATTGCAGAAATAGAATCAGAAAGATAAGAGAATCAGTTTGCAGTAAAAAAAATAAATCTTGATCTGAGTGCCCAAATCATGACATTTTTAAATTATAAAAAATAGGATACA
>QLPA01002132.1:6757-19733 GCA_003313945.1 Lactifluus pinguis | reverse complement strand
GAAATGGTACTACTATCCGTGGTAAAAGGCGTTGAATTTGCGTGGTAGATGTTTACCCTTCCAGGTCTCAAAGTCAGATAGATTATTACGTAATGTAGAAATAGCAATTCCCGGGGTCTTTAGCGAAATGACGACCAATCGCATAATTTCGGACCGCTAAATTTGCTCAGGCTTATGGTCAGAAAAGGATTGATTGAAAAGCAGGCTTCGAAATAAAATGCCTCTCCAACCGTCCCTCTCCTCCTCTTTCTTTCTCTCTCATCTTCTCCCCCCCTCCTCTCGGACAATCCTCTCTGGCACATTTATATCTCTTCTTTGCTTCCCCCCTTCTTGTTGTATATGGCTTATCTTGGTCCAACTTACTCCGCTTCAAGCCTTCTTGTCTGCTCGTTCTCGATGTCCTTGATCTTCTACAGGGTTCCTCCATGACAAGGTAGTCGTGAAAATTTTATCCTACCCATCACCCCTTAACTACCTTACACGTCCTTTCTATATTCCTACCCAATCAATTACCACTTACCAGCTATGCTTCACCTCACCCATCATCCCCACTCAGCCTCTTGTCCGCAATATCTTGGACCACTACCACCTTCCACCTCTTATGATCTCAGTTCCCATGACGCCTTGTCGCTACTCCTGGATCATTGTTGCTCCTCTTTTGTTCTCTCCCGCGGCCGAGTCGGCCGTCGACCCTTGTCAATATTTCGAACACAACCTTGTGGATCAATTACCAAAGTAACGACATCCATTTGCTCATTATTGCGTGATGGCTCGGGACTCTGACGCGATGACTCGGGGTTCACACGTGATGGAACTCCATTCGTTCACCAGGGCGGTGTTTGGCCAGCTGCCGTTGACAGGGGACGTCCCAGGTTTGGTTCTCCATATCTGATTACATTGACTCAATATCGGTTCCCGGCACGCGTAGAACGCAACCCTTGATAATGCCTGATATATTGAGCCCGTCCGAGCCAAATCTCAGGGTATTCGTGTAATGACCGTTGTGGCAACATGATCGCCATCTCAACTGGTTCTGTCGGCCGGCTTCCCAAAACGCGTCTCGTTTTAAGGTGTTGGTTATGCCAGTAGCTAGACTTAATTTTCTGTAGCGATGCCATGTCCAATTGTCGGTAAAAAATGTGGATTATCGTTTAATGTTAATGAAAGTAATGGTTGTAGTGATTGCTCAGCCAAACTCGTCAGCTGCCGTGTGACTTGGTCTCGATTTGACCCAAAGTTGACTGTCATCTCACCTCGCACTACGTCTAGTTCTACATCCTCTCGCATATACTCACAACCAATCCACGTCAACTAGTATGATTTTTGACCCTTCTACGTCCGACCATCTCAAACTCTGGCTCACAAAAACTCTTGAACCAATGTCAGTCCAACCTTTCCCACTTGCACCTTTCCACGCTGCTCAATTTTGACCTTTTTAGATGCGATGCTGATCCATCTGCGCTGGCCGACTACATCCTAGCCTTACTAAAGCACAACGGTCCAGAATCCGATTTACGCAGGGAGCTGGCGTCACAATTGGATGAGTTTCTTGAAAAAGGCGCGTCACTTGTCTTCTTCCTTTCTCACTCGCTTACCTTTCCCTCCATGCGCGCGCAGAGGGCCCTCCCTTCATCGACGCGCTCTTCACTGCCCTTCGCACAAAATCCTATCTTCCATATACCTCCCCGCCTCCTCCCCCAGCTCCCTTATTACCCGCCGATAATGGCATCCCTATCCCACTCGACGCCATCATTCCATCCGGTTCTTCGACCCCTCCAGAGCGCAGTAGGAAACGGCCCTCCGATCATGATGACGAGCTTCGGCCACCAAAAGGCCCACGCCTGAGCCAGGATGGCCCATTCTCACGTCATGGTCCACATGGCGGACCTGGGTGGAATAATGGAAATTGGACTGGTGGAGGTCCAGGTCGTGCTGGATACAGTGGTAGTGGTCCAGACGGCGTGAATGGAGGTATGGGCCCGCGCATGAATGGCCGTGGCCCATCGTCGCAGTACCATCCACCAGACCAACGAAAAGGCATCTGCCGAGACTATTACAGTGAGTACAGTTCCCTTTTCGCTTTAACCGCCGTGCTCATTCGTGCAGATAATGGGTATTGTGCTCGTGGTGCTTATTGCAAGTACAGCCATGGTGACGACGCACTCGTACCGGGCGTCTTTCCTATGGGACCCCAGCCATTGCCAGGAAATATGTTTATGCCCATGTTTCCACCGGGAATCCCATTCGGCCTGCCCCCTCCTGCAGCATATGACCCTCATGAAGCACGCCTCGATATGCGTCCAGGGGCTCCTTCAGGTCCTATGGGACGGCCCCAACGCCCAACCATGATCCCGAGGATCAATGGCGACAAGCAGTCAATGCATCCTCACGCTTCCGGAGAGCTCCCCGTCATCCAAGATTTAACTCCTCCAGTATATAACGACGAATCGACGCAGCAGCCGGACAAATCCGTGTCTTCTCCCACTGTCGATGCGCAGCCGAATGGCATAAGCGCTTCCGCCTCGCATGTGACCCAGATGGAATTGGATTCTCCGGGAGGTGGCCCATCGTCGTTTCCTATTCGGCCACAACGTGGCTCTCAAAACTCCCCCGCACGAGGGCGCGGCGGCCGCCCAGGCGTTTTCGGTGGCGAGGTGCAACGCTTCCACCCCGAGCGGCGCGGAGACAAGACTCTTGTCGTCGAGAAGATTCCTGAGGACAAACTTTCGCTCGACGCGGTCAATAGCTGGTTCAAGCGTTTCGGGACGGTTACAAATGTCGCCGTTGACGCGTCAACCGCAAAGGCGCTCGTGAGCTTCTCAACGCATGAGGAGGCACTCGCCTCGTGGAAGTCTGAGGATGCTGTGTTTGGCAACAGGTTTGTCAAGGTGTTCTGGCATCGCCCGATGGATGGACAAGGTCTTGCGGGGCAGCGTGCTCTTGCGGCATCAGCACCAATCGTCGCGAGTGTCGCGTCAAGAGATCAAGCAGAGGCCACGTCCACGTCAGACGCATTGCCTGCCGATTCATCTGCATCTTCTGCGTCGCCAGCACAAAAGGTCCCTTCCAGCGCGGCAAGCTCATCCGTGTCAGCACTCGCCGCAAGGCAAAAACTACTCGATCAGCAGATTGCGGAGCAGAAAGAGCTCATGGAAAAGTTGAACACTGCCTCGGCAGAGGAAAAGAAGGAAATTTTCGCTCAATTACGCAAGCTGGGCCAGGAGATTAAAGCCAGCAGTTCATCGCAACCGGCGTTCTCGCCGTCGAAAAAGCCAAACTTGAGTGCATCTCGACCCGAGGACCGAGAGGCGAAGGAGCGAGAGCGGTTGGACAAGGAGCTGGAGCTGCATTCCGCAGGGCACGATGGCGAAGAGACGACAGAGTCGCTGCAAGCCAAGCTAGCCAAGCTCAAAGCCGAGGTACGTTCATTTGAGACTCTAAGCAAAGGCAGTGCCCCTCACACCGAAGTGTTCCTTTTTCGCCTAGGCTGCAAGCCTCGGCATCGAATCGTCAACCGAACATCCTCCGCCAACACCTGCGTCCTACCGTGGCCGAGGTGGTCGCGGCCGCAGTCGGCCGTTTTACCGTGGTGGTGGCGCGCGGGGTGGTGGTCTCATGCGGGCGAGCATGAAGCTCGATAACCGGCCTAAAAAGCTATTGATCAAGGATGTCGGGGGTGATGGCGTACAGGCCGTGCGGGATTGGTATGAGACAGGCGGCGCAGGGCAGGTCGATGCGGTCGAGACACTTGAGAATGGCGACATGGTCGTGACATTCAGGACGCGGGCGGCGGCGGAGCAGGTGCGTTTCTCGTTTGTCCCCGTATAATGAGAACCTGACCTGAATTTTCCTTGTCTTTGTCCTTGTCGTAGGGTTTCGCCAAGGGATCAAATATCCCGCTTGTCGGCCAAAAGCAAATCGGCTGGTACGCGCCCGGTTCGTCAACAACAGCAACAACGACACCGTCGTTGTCGTCTTCTGCGATGGCGACGGGTTCGATGGAAACGCCGTCTAAAACGACAACATCTATGACCGACGAGGTGTACGGCGGCGAGCACTCGCGTACGCATCCGTTGCATCATGATGAAGAGCCTGCCGTGAGCGGCTGGGGCGGCGATGACGAAGATGGCATGGGCATGCTGTAAAAGAAGCTCCGACTAAAGGGTGCGCATGGCCATGGCCTCGTCATGTTACAAGAGGGAGGGAGAGACTCTTGACTACGATAAGGCAAAACTCATTTATCCCCTAACTTCGTCACCAATATTTTTTGTTGTTGCGCGTCTGTCATGTCGCGATATGCTCTGCGCCTTTTTTTTCGTTAATATTCACATATTCCCCTCTCCCCTCCTCCCACTCCCCCCGTGCCACTTATATCTGTCTCTCTTTTCTTCTTTCTTATTGATGGGCCAAAAGAGCAACAAGCAAACGGATCGTCTACAGCTCTGCAAAAGCTGTAACGTATTTCCGCGCATTTTTCTGGTCGGATTTCTTGCATGAGTGACATGAGAAAAGATTGTGGGGTCACAGCTCGAAGGGGCACAACAGAGACCAACCTGATGGGATGACCATGATATGATGATATGATACCACTAGGCACATTGCAATTCCGCTCGACACGATATGTCACTTCAACGTATGAGTAGAGTAGAAGCATGAGAGATAAGTACGATACAGTATAGTATGGAATAATAAACACAGAAACATGGAAGGAAGAGGGCGGTGGTGTCACAGGGGAGAGGGTAGGGAGACAATCATTTCGGACAAAATAAAAAACTTAAGGCTCGCTAGACTGGATGAAAGATATCTCAGCCTCGTCATCCACCACAAAGCTCCCGAGCATATAGTAATCCTCGTCGTCAGGAGGAACAGGCGAGCTCGACCGCATGACGCCACCACGATGACGCTCGTGACGAAGCGGCGCCACACCAAGGCTCCTCTTGGCGGGCGGAGCGGCGAACTTGGGGACGGAGAGCATGCTCCCCATTGGTGGCTGGGACAACAAACTCTGTCTGTACACGGCCGACTGATCGTACGACGGCGAGGCTTGCGTGGCTGGCAAGTCCGTGACGAACCGTCTGTCGCTCTCGCTTTCCTCCTCGCCCAAGCCGGACAATGGCGACGACGGCTGGCCATCACCGGCGCTCACTTCGTCCCCAGAGTGCGCTGCCTCGACGTCGATCCAAGGGTTCAGCCGAGCCGCCTCGGCCGTGTCCCGCAACATGAACTTGGGCTGCTTCTTCTGCTTTTTTCTTGGAGAGGGTGGACGCGGCAAACGTGAAGGTGAAGGTGAGTCGTGACTGCGGCGGTGGAGGCGCTTTTGGGAGGGTGGAGGCTGTGGAGGCGATGAGGAATCCGCGACTTGTATGATAGCTGAGCGTTTCTTCGTTCTGCCGGCAGCTCGGACGGGAAGGCTTGGTGGGGGTGCCACTGGTGAGGAGGGGTTAGGCCGTAGACGAGGTAGTGTGACAGCAGGAGGTGGCATCTCGCGGATCGGGATCCTAGATGGCCCGCTAGTTCGTACAGGAGAACTTATCAAGATGATAGGAGAGTCGCGCTCTGGCTCAGAGTCTTCAATTTCGACAGCATCCGAGCTCGGGGATTTCGTCCTCCGAATGCGGGGCTCTACAGGACTGCTTGCCAACGACCCAACGTCGTCAGAATCTGCCAATAACCAGGCAAGGCTGTCGTCCTGCTTGGCCGTTTCGCACACTTGTTCGTTGTCTTGTGCCAAGTTGCTCTGGCTCGAAGGCACACTGCCGAAACCTGGATCCAAGGCGACGATAGCGTCCGATGGGCCGACTGAAGGTGACTTGGGCGGAGAGGGTGGTATATATTGTGTGGCAGGATCTTCCCCAGAAGACCGTGGGGTGGTGGAATACTGATATTTACGGCTTGGCGAGGGAGGCGAGGCTGACGTACATATGTCGATGACAGAACGGTCCTGGGCAAGCGGAATATCAACTGAGGACGAGCGAGGAGACCTGGGATGCGCTGTATTGCACAAGCCCCTTTCGATCTCCGCGTCATCTGTATCTTCAGTCCCTGCGCGCGCAAACCGACCCGGAGTTAACTCGGTATCATCTGCGCCTATACAGGCCTTTTTCTGTTTCAAAGCTGCCCCCTTTCCCTTCTTGCTTCCATCCGCTGTAGTTTGGGCTCGCTTGACTTTAGTTTTTGGTGGCTTCGAAATCGCAGACATAGAGGCAGCCCGCCTGGGAGCAAATAAGCCGGCTTCGATCTCTTCGTCAGTTTCATCATCCAGCCCTGCGTTCTCATCAAAGTTGCCCATCTTTTTCCGTCTCTTGACCTTTTGCTTTACAAGGAGATCCGCAACAGAGACAAACCCGGTGCAGGCTCCTGGAGGTATGTCTCGTGTTGGGTCGTTGTTTCGTTTGCGCTTCTTACTGGGCTCTTGGACTGCATTGCAGCGAGATTTCTCGGTGGCAGACCGGTCGTACTCCTCGATTTCCATCACCATTTCCAGGCTTTCAGGTTTGATGTATTCAGGGAGTAACCGCTCGACATCGTCGTAGAGCTCTAGTTGGTCGCCGCGCACGATGGTCCTTTGGACGTCATTGTATGCCTCTCTTGCTTTATTCCAGTTCGATTCTTCCCGGCCTTCGGCTAACAGCACATGTACGTAGCCCGAGCGCTTGCGGCCTGTCCGTCCGACACGTTGTAACTGTAGCGAATCAGTATGCTTGATATACATGGATCTCTCAGACTTACCATTCGGATTGGAGTCTTCTGTGCGTCGTAGCACACGATCAGGTCAACCTCTCCGATGTCGAGACCTTCCTCTCCAACCGAGGTAGCTACCAGAACATTAAAGACACCGCCCTTGAACTGATTGATGGTCTGTGGAGCGAAGAGTGAGTAAATCAGCAACAGTGCAAAAGACGTAACAAGCGGGTCAACTATAAAAACTGACATCCAGTTGTTCTCGTTGCGCTAAACCTTTGTTACCCTTTCTATCCGTCCCCTGGCCGATGAACCTGGCTGCCCTAAGCAACGGTGACTCTTGATTCAAAAAGTCCACAATCTCGTCCACGGCGTCGCGAAACGTGACAAATACCATAGCTCTTGTGTCGTCACCAGAGTCCCCATCGGCGTTTGAAGCGACCTCATCAGGCAATCGCTGTCCAAAATGTTGTACGACGAGTGCTTTGAGCTTTTCCAACTTTGGATGAATGGCAAAGCCACCGCTCTTCTGTAACCTCAGCTCATCCATAAGCGCTTGAAATGCGGGGTCCTTATTAAGCCCCGAGGGTTTGTCAGAGCTACTACCCTCTGCTTCCTCGGTAAGAGAGCGGAAAAACATATGCGGGCTGGCCTCTAGCTAGATGATTCATGAGACTTGGGCTGCACTACAACAGCTCAACGCACCAAATAGCCCATTGCCCGAGCCAATACGCTTATCTTCCTTAGTACTGGGTATGCCCAATGCAGCTGTCTGCCATCTGGACGCCTGTGGATTTCATCCATAGCAATACTGGTGCGGTACGGATGAAAATTGACAGGGTCCACAGTTCCTCGAAGGATACCAGACCCGACGCATTTCTTGATATAGGGCTAGCTCCTATTTAAACATGGCAACTCATGGAATCAGGTGCAACGGGGACACACCTCTAGGACCTTTGCGAGAAGATCGCGTAATTTCCCAATCCCCTCGTTCATCGGGATAATATGTTGCTCGACTTTCTAAAGGGGGCCGATTACAGGGGAACTACGAACAGGTGATCTGTCCCCGTACCTTCTCGTTCATATATTTCCTAATATCCAAGCTTTGCTCGTCTCGAAGCTCTATCCGGCTAATATGAAGCGCATCGACAATTGCCTGGACAGCTTCTGGTTTGCCTCCGGGAGTAGCGGTGAGGGCCAGGACGCGGAAGTGAGGATTCTTGGCCATAAGGAACCGGACCACTTTGGCATAAGAGTAATCTCCTACACCTTTGTGGGCTTCGTCTAACGGAAATCTATCAGTGGCTCGATTACGCTGCGGTCTTTACTGGGTCGACATACCTATGACGAGAAGGATAATGTCACTCGGATCGCAATTGTCAGTCTTGAGATCGTTCTCGAACGTTTGTGGTGTCATGTAAAATATGCGCTTCTCCCGCCACTGTAGGAGCGCAAGTTAAGCTCAGCATGAAGTAGGTATGAACTGGAATTTACAGCCTTGGATCGGAAGGCTCTTGGATTATTCCCTGTCAATTCAATGGCATCGCTTCCGGGAATGCCACAAGTCTTGTGACATGCATCAATCTGCTGCGCTACCAGTGGCTTGGTCGGGGCAACGAAAACAACCTTGCCTTCAGGGAACCACCTATAGACTGCATATACAGCGTAAATCAGCGGGAAAGACACCCCGGGCAACCACAATGGCTAACAGTTTAGCATTACGACACCAGCTATGAACGTCTTCCCTAGGCCTGTGGGCAACGCAACGAGTGCGTTGTCGAAAAGGCAATGTCGAGATATATTGAACTGGTAGTCGCGTTTCGGTTGATTCAGGGGGAAAATCCAGCGCTGTGCTGCTAAAAGGTCGGGCTGCAGTTTCATGGGCGGAGGCTAACAATACAGGTATTGAGATATGCTCAGATGTGTTGTAGATAACTCACGGGTCTAAATCACAGAACACACGATGTGTCATAAGCCTGGTGAGTGAGACAGAAGTTTACTCACCCGACTACATAGGGAAGAAGTAAGCAACATTCTTCAAGCCTGGACACCAAGCTCACCTGGAATAAAAGGGGCAGGAAACTGCTCAAACTCAACAGCATCTTCTTCGCCTTCTATCTCATCCAGATTTTCCTTTCCTTTCCCCTTTCCCACCTTTCGCCCCCTACCCGTCTTTGCAAACGCAGTGTGGTCCCACTTCTTGGCTTTGTGGTTGACCGAACGCGTAGGTGATTTTCTCTGCTGCGCACCTCTGCGCGATGAAGAGGGTTTCTTAGACGGAGAGCTCTCTGGGGATAAAACACCACCAAGTAGCGTGGTTTGACGACCGGAGAGTGTGCGAGTGACAGTCCCAGACAGAGGAGCTTTTGATGTGGAACCGCTCTGTTTATTGTAATCCTTCTCAATAGCGGCATCCAGGTTCTGCAGCTCTTGTATGCCGACATTGAAGGTAAGGTCAAAAAGATCATCAGAATCCGCAGCGGTGAGCGGGAGAGGGGTTGGCACATTGTTGGGCGGTGACTTGCGAACGATTGGTTTAGAGGTAGAGACGGCCTGAGTGGCCTCAATTAACGCGAGCTCGTTTAAGACAGCAGAGTTTAACTCTTCATCATCCCAATAGTTGCTCGGTGAACTCATGACAGTGGAGAGGAGCGAGCGAGATCCCGATTTCAGGTAAATCAGCAAACACAACGCGACGCAGAGTCACGTGAACGCGGAGGCAGATGGCGGGCCTGCCTTGCACTCGTCTTCCATCACTACGTTACCTTCAATGTCTGCCGAGTCTATCGCTAGATGGAATGCTATCCCAATGACACGACAGGAGAATGACGCTCTGTCTACTCCATCTACTGGTGTGAAGGTATTGTTGGCTACTCTGGTCCTGGTAGTCCGGTCTCATGTACTAAACATCTCTCTTTATCGTCCTTCCAGCGATACAGAGACGATGATGAAGTTGAAGAACGCGATGAAATTACAAAGCTAGATGGTGGTGAAAGTGATGACGACATCTCACTTGTGTCGCGCAGCCCATCTCCAGTCCCCCACGACCAAATGGATATCGACAAGTACGACGACTACGTTCGTGGCCCTGTTAGAGAAGTCATCACCGTTGACACGAAAATCAAGAGCACCAATAAAGGCTTCAAGATGCTATCAAAGCTAGGCTGGGTAGAGGGGCAGCCCCTCGGACTGTCTCAGGATGGTGTGCCTTCTCTCCTCCATTACCCCGCCGACGCTGTATGCCCGCGTAGCTCGAATTGATCCAATCCCTTTCCATGTAAAGAATGACGGCACTGGGCTCGGGAAAACTAGCCAAGACTTTCGCATGATTGAGACTACGGTCTCCCAGCGACGCGAGCTGGATTCTGAGCGCCAGCGCAACGAAACGGAGGAGCAGCGAAAAGCCAGAGAAGTGAGGGATTCAAATCTTTTCCACATATGGCTTGTGCTCATCACTGCATACTAAAGGGAAATGTTGCCCGCCGCGTTGCTCTCCAGTCGGAAATATCGGAAGTCCTCCGTCCTTTTTACTGTACCGTCTGCGAGAAGCAATTCCAAAACGTCGCTCAGTATGATGAACACACCAACTCATATGCACACCACCACAAAATTCGTTTCCGTGAAATGCAAAACACGCAGCGGGTCAAGCAGAACACTCCTGAAGAACAAGATAGGCGTAAAGAGAAGGAACGGAGGCGCGAAGAGAAGGAACTACGCAAGATTGCTGCCGCAGCTGGTGTGTCCATGGCAAAGCCAACAACAAGCGCCCAGCTTCTCGCTCCAATCCCGACCGCTGGCGAGTCTAAACCCGCGGCATTTAAGAAGGGGGGATGGGCGAACATCTCAACGGGAACGGCCGGCTCATCGCCATCGACTTCTGCTGAAGCACCGCCAACAACACGCGCTGGTTGGGGCGTCGTGGGTCCTTCAGCGAACACTTCCCCATCACTAGCGCCAGATACCACGTCTTCAAGTAGATTTCCCACGACACCTGAGACGTGGCAGCCTCGCGATCAGTTCGGTCAAGCACAAGATGTCCAACAACGCCCACTTAATCAGCCCGCGCCTGCATTTCGTACCGGCGGCTGGTCCTCTATTGATAGCACAACGCGAATACCGCCACCATCATCTTCGCCCTGTGATGTCTCGACACCATCATCAGCGATGGCGGTAGACGTGCATCGCCCTTCGGAAGAGCAACTTCCCGGCCCTGTGTCGACACCCACCGCCTCGTCCGCACACCTTTTGCCCGAAACGGCTCCTCAGCCTTTATCAGCTTTGCCAAGCCTTCCGGCTCCCGTTGTCAACACAGAATCTATGACCTCCAAACCGCTCAAATCCAAGAAGGCGAGGGAGATCGAGATGCGAGAGAACGCTCGCTCCGGATGGCAAAGCTTTCAAAGGGGTGGACGCCGAAAATAGATCAAGTACATGCATGTTCTTCATCCCGCTTCTGACTTCTATTCATACCTCACATGCCCGCGAATTATGTCAAGTTGTCCGCACATGTCATTACTGTTGTATTTGCCTGTCTTGATTCTTAGGCGTGTTTTATCGCATTCTACTTCTGTACCTCAACCAGTTCGATCCCTCGTGAACGGAAAGTATGCGGAGACACGGAGCATGCTTGTGATCATTAAGCCGGAAGACGTCATGTTCGAGTAAAGTATCAACTAGTTACAAGTTCGATATCTTAAATTTGTATGCGTGCAGTGGAGGGGTGGGAGGATATGCAGAGCTTGACGAATAAGATACGGAGACGGTATGAAACGAGGGCAATCACCATAAGCACATCAAAAAAGAAAAGCAGTAATTGGGACACGGCGCATTTACTCCGACTCGGAGCCCGAGCTATCGTCATCCGAACTCGACTCCGACGAGTGCTCACTATCGTGGGCGTGAGCAGCAGCCAGCTCGGGTGTTACAGCATCCCCATTTGCAGTCTTTTCGAATAGCTTCATACGGTCCTCGAGTTTACGAATCTTCTCCGCTTCGAGGTCTTCATCCATGCTCTTGCGTTTCAGCCCACCCGTGCCAGTACCTTTACCCGTGCGGTTGCGCTTTACAGGCGGCTGACGTAGAGGCCGAATGACAAAATTGTAAAGCTTAGTGAGAACAGATGCAGGGAGCGTGTCAATCTCCAGCTCAATCTCCTCTTGGCTCTGTCGAATGGCTTAGAGGCAAGAAACGAAGTGGAATAGCGGAAGTCTTACATCTCGGATCTCTGGCACACCTTCGTGAATGATCTGGATAACCCGCTCCAGCTTCTGCCCGTCAAGCGTCTGAATAGCTTCACTCAGATCTTTCTTCTGCTCAAAGGAAAGCACGTCATCATCGGGAATTTGTGCTTTCTTTGGTGCGGCCTTCTTCTTCGGGGGCGCTTTCGCTTCCTTTTTTGCTCCCTTGGAGGATGCCGCAGCTGAAGCGGACGCATCTTTTTTCTTTGATTTTTTCGATTTCTTCTCCTTCTGGTTCTTCAGTGCGCTGATGCTGTTCCGCATAGTCTCTATCTGAGACTCCATGGCAGCAATAGTGACTAGAGGACAAATTAGAGGAATGGAGCATGGCAGTCTGATGGACGTACGAGCACGAGCACGCTCATCTTCAGAATCTGATTCTTCCTCTTCCTCTTCATCCTCCTCAAGCGGCGGGAGTCCTTTCCACTTCTCCTCGAACAGTTTCTTTAGTTCAATGCCAGCCTGGTGCACGGGTGTGCCCGGAGGGTTATACAAGAAGCAGTTGTTGATGATTAACTTGAGATCATCACGAAATTTCTCAGCCGTAGAATATGCACCACTATCGAGTTTGCTACGCATTGAGCTCAAATCCATGGGTTTCTTGACTATTTTCGGGTAGTCCGGGATGCCAAGTTTAACCCAATCTACACGCATTTCGTTGAGACTCAAGGGATGAATAAGAAACTCGTTACGCACCGACTGGCTCCGTGAATGGGCCGACAATACCAGCGTGTTGCTTTCGGCTCAGCTGGTCCAAAATCTTACCACAAAAGCGCAGTTGTTCGTTCGAAACACCCTTCTTTACCGACCTTCGACGCTGCTTTTTTGGCGCATCGGCATAAGGCAAGTCCTTAGGAGGCGGCGGATGAATCTCGCGTTTCGGCCTCCCGGCGTTTTCGGTTTCGTTGCGCCTTATAACAGGGACAGAGGTTGAAGGTCGCCGCGGCGCCTTCTTTGGGGCAGGAGGGGGTGGGGGAGGGGGGGGCGTGGCTGGTTTCTTCACTACTACTGGTTTAGGCTGCGGATCATTTTAGAGCGCAATAAGAGGTGAGATGGCT